>CM038682.1:402835324-403000629 GCA_021605205.1 Aegilops longissima
TGGCTCCATACAAAATGTCATGCTACTTGAATCTCTTGGCTACAACTTACTTTCAAAGATTCTAGAATTGCTGATTTCGGTTTCAATGTCCTATTTACTGAAGTAGATTGCCAAGTGTTTCGTAGAGATAATCATAAAATGGTCTTTACCAGTGTATGTAGAGGTGATCTCTACATTGTTGATTTCACTAAAAAGGCTCAACCTAGAACTTGCTTTATTGCTAAATCTTCTAAAGGCTGGTTGTGGCATAGAAGACTAGGTCATGTTGGTATGTGAAACCTTGACAAGCTTATTAAAGGAAATCATATCCTTGGCATTAACGATGTCATATTTGATAAGGATAGACTTTGCAGCGCTTGTCAAGCAGGTAAACAGGTTGGAGGAAGGCATCCCGTGAAGAACATCATGACCACAAGGAGGCCACTCGAGCTAGTTCACATGGATCTTTTTGGTCCCAACGCTTACAAAAGTCTCGGTGGAGATTCTTTTGGTCTAGGTATAGTTGATGATTTTTCAAGATATACGTGGGTGTTCTTTCTCGATGATAAATCGCAGGTCCAAAAGATCTTCAAGAACTTCGCTAGGAAGGCCCAAAATCAATTTGACATGAAGATCAAGAAGGTTCGAAGCGACAACGGAAGGAGTTCAAGAACACAAATGTGGATACCTTTCTTGAAGAAGAAGGGATTTCACATGAGTTCTCGGCTACGTACACACCTCAACAAAATGGAGTCGTTGAGACGAAGAACCGGACGCTCATTGAAATGGCAAGAACGATGCTTGATGAGTACAAGACGCCAAAGCACTTTTGGGCGAAAGCGGTTGAGATGGCTTGTCATGCAACAAATCGCTTGTACCTTCACAAGCAACTCAGCAAGACGGCATACGAGCTCCTCATCGGTAACAAACCCCAAGTTGGACACTTTCGAGTATTCGGCTCAAAGTGCTACATTCTTGATAAGCATCGTCGTTCTAAATTTGCTCCTAAGTCTCATGAAGGTTTCCTACTTGGTTATGGCTCAAACTCTCACACATACCGTGTCTACAACAATTTCATCCGAAAGGTTGAAGAAACGGTAGATGTGAAGTTTGATGAATCTAATGGCTCGCAAGTAGAGAAATTGCCAATTGATGTAGGAGACAAATATCCCTCGGAAGCAATCCAAGACTTGTCTATTGGCAAGATTCATCCAACGGAGGTGAAGGAGAGTACCTCGTCCGTCCAAGTGGAAGCTTCTACCTCACGACAAGGTGAACCAAGAGTTGATACGGAGGAATCCACAAGTGGGACACACCAAGATGAAGAAAACGAGGAAGTGCACTAAGAAGAACACCATCAACCTCCTTCTCCACCACGACAAGAGAATGACAATGCCAACAATGAAGAAGGCCAAGAAGAAGAACAAGATGAAGAAGATGTTCAACCAAGACCCAAGCAAAAGCTTTCGCGAGTTCGAGCAAGAATTGCCAAATACCATCCCGTCGAGCAAATCTACAAAGATATCCAAACCAGGAGAATCAATCGCTCTAAAACTCGTTTAGCTAACTCTTGTGAACATTACTCATGCATCTCTAGCATTGAACCTATGAAGGTTCAAGAAGCATTGGAAGATCCAGACTGGATAAACGCTATGCATGAAGAGCTACATAATTTGAGAGAAATCAAGTGTGGACATTGGTTGAGAAGCCCGACAACAACCACAACATCATTGGTACCAAATGGGTGTTTCGCAACAAGCAATATGAAGATGGACAAGTGGTTCGCGACAAAGCACGTCTCGTCACCCAAGGCTACACACAAGTCGAAGGTATGGACTATGGTGAGACTTATGCTCCCGTTGCTAGACTTGAGTCCATTCGCATCTTACTTGCTTATGCTAATCACCATGATATCACCTTGTACCAAGTGGACATTAAAAGTGCTTTTCTAAATGGTGAAATTGAGGAGGAAGTTTATGTTAAGCAACCGCCCGACTTTGTCAATCCTAAGAAACCTGATCATGTCTACAAACTTCACAAAGCCCTTTATGGTCTTAATCAAGCTCCTAGAGCATGGTATAAATGCTTGACCAAGTTCCTTATTGAAAAAGGCTTTGAAAGTGGAAAAGTTGATTCTACTCTTTTCACTAAAAGGGTCAATGGAGAACTATTTGTATGCCAAATTTATGTTGATGATATTATATTTGGTTCTACTAACCCTCATTTTAGTGAAAAGTTTGGGAAGCTAATGTCGGATAAGTTTGGGATGTCTATGATGAGTGAACTCAAATTCTTTCTTGGTTTGCAAATCAATTAAACTAAGGAAGGTACCTTTGTCTCTCAAACAAAGTACACCAAGGACTTATTCAAGAAGTTCAATATGCAAGAATGCAAAGGTATGACTACACCCATGCCTACTAGTGGACATCTTGATTTGACCAAAGATAGTGAACCGGTTGATCAAAAGGTTTATCGCTCTATGATTGTTTCATTGTTATATCTATGTGCTTCACGCCCCGATATCATGCTAAGTGTGTGCATGTGTGCACGATATCAAGTTGCTCCTAAGGAATGTCATCTTAAGGCCGTGAAAAGGATAGTGAGATACTTAATACATACACCAAATTTTGGCATTTGGTATCCTAAGAGGTGTTCTTTCGATCTTGTTGGCTACTCCGACTCGGACTATGCCGATGACAAGGTTGATAGAAAGTCCACTACGGGTACTTGTCAATTTGTTGGTAGATCTCTTGTGTCTTGGTCTTCCAAGAAACAAAACTCGGTATCCTTATCCACCGCCGAAGCGGAATACATTGCCGCTGGTTCATGTTGTGCTCAATTACATTGGATGACCCAAACTCTTAAAGATTATGGGATATATGTGAAACATGTTCCATTACTTTGTGACAATGAAAGTACTTTCAAGATTGCTCACAATCCCGTGCAACACTCTCGAACGAAGCATATTGAAGTTCATCATCATTTCATTCAAGATCACGTTGCTAAGGGTGACATTAATCTTAAGCATGTTCGCACCGACAAGCAATTAGCGGATATATTCACTAAACCACTTGATGAGAAAGTGTTTTGCAGGTTAAGAGGTGAATTGAACATCATTGATGCTTCAAACTTGGAGTAGGAACTCCATTGGATACATGCAAGACTTGAGCTTATGACTAATCCTTGATATTTCTCTTATGATGATTATCTTATGTCCTGGATATATTTGCATCTTGCATGTTATCTAACCCTTGTAGGTACTTGGATGAATCTAAATCTATGATATCGCAACTCACTCTCATCTTGAGCAATCTCTACATCACCAAGTATCTACACAATGGTGGTTGAAGACAAGGAAGCACGAAACCATTCAAACATATCCTTTGACAAATTCTATGTTGTGTTTCATGATTGTCATTTTGTATACACAAGTGCTCTTCCTTGCGAAAACTAACCCATGTAGGTAGATGAACTCAAATTCCAAGTGGTGCTCCCAACTCTTGATGAGCTACATCAACCTTGAGCAACCCACAGAAGTTCAACTACATGATCACGATCAACACCACCACCCAAGGTATGTTATTCCATCTTAGAGAAGCTTTACTCCAAGTCATGAGTCAAAGCAACTTGACAAGATGTGAGTACATCAAGATGCTTAAACGAAAAATGGCAACCCCATTTTGCGCTTAAACGATGAGTATGACCTATGATCAAGTGATCTCACTTGACTCCTAAGTCAATATACTCTAACATAGGTGACTTTGTTGCCGACCATCTCTAGATGAAGTTTTCTTGTGTTTTCTTTTCTGTTCCCTTGCATTTGTCTCATGCATATTTGTTTCCCCTTTCACTTCATCTAGATTTCCTTCTTTTTTATTCTTTTTTTTCTTGTGTTCTGCATTCCCTGCATCCAATTCATTGGAAATCTTTCAGTTAATTCCTTGCAAATCCTTGTGAGATCTTACTTGTCTAGTGAGCTGAGGTGACAAGTGCTTTTCTCTGTGATGAACTCGGTCCCACCGGGCTCTTGTTTTCGGTCTAACCGAAGTTGTTCGGTGCAACCGAAGCATCCAACTCGCTGCCACCGATTTCACTACAGGAAAAACATTCTACCATTTATTCCTGCTTTACTCTTGGTCTAGCCCCACTCAATGAATCTTGTCCTCTACAAGCATCACATTTACCTTAGTGCTTTGTGCTGTGACTCAAGGACCAAACCATTCACGACAAATTCCAGAAGACCCTTCTTGGAAATTGATGTCAAAGGGGGAGAGAGAGATCACATCAAAGCTTAATCATATCTCTAGGGGGAGAGATCTCTAGGGGGAGGGAATACTCAAGGAAAGAGTAATCTTCAAGGATCCCAGATGCTTGATGTTCAAGAGGAGAGATGCCACATGTCTTCTTGAGGGGAAAGACATGCTCATATGTGCTTATTTGCATTAGCTCTGTTCATTTGTTTCTTTGAGCTCTGATTTTCTGTTCCCTATCTTCTCCCAGTATCCCATGCTAGATTCAAGGGGAGCAAGACATCTAAGGGAAAGAAATTTCTAAAATTCCTTGCATATCTTTACCTTTGGGGGCATGTCAATATCTATTATGGTACTTATTACTCACTCCACATGTCATCCCAGTCTTGGTACTCTTATGGTTTCTTTTGTTTGCTCTGGCTAGTAGGTGTATCTGTGTTATCTAACCTTGTTTACGCAGGTTCATTCCAACCTAAGCCAACTCAAGACCACAAGGTAAGTCTATGCATCACAATCATGTCTATGAGGAATTCTTGCTGATGTTCATATTGTTTGCAAGAAGGACTCATGAGCATGAATGTACATTTCCCATATTCACATCTTTTGCTCTGATGCATATAGCCAAGATACATGTAACACATTACCTACTCTGTCATGGTTATGCTCTCACATGCTTCAATATTCCGTATTCACATGATTGCATACATGTAGGGGAGCCTATGCAGGTTACATGTCTTTCCAAAGCCTTACTTGTTATTCTCTATATCTTTATCTAAAGCTTTGATGTATGTTGCCATCAATTACCAAAAAGGGGGAGATTGAAAGCACAAGTGCTCCCTGGGTGATTTTGGTAATTAAAGTCAACATATCTCTTGTTGGACTAACACTTTTACCTAGTATGTTTCAGATAAGTTCAACAATGAAGTGGCATGGACTAAAGGATGTTGAACCCCTTCAAGATGCTAAGGACAAAGGATTGGCTCAAGCTTCAAGCACAAGACTCTACATTTTATATTTTAGTGATCCAAGATCACGTTGAGTCTATAGGAAAAGCCAATACTATCAAGAGGGGATGAGGTGTTGCTTAATGGCTTGCTTGCTCAAAGTGCTTAGTGATATGCTCCAAAACCATCAACTACTTTCCCACATTCACATATGACCTAAACAAAAAGTCCAACTCGGCCCCACCGATTCTCTCTGTCCGGCGCCACCGAGTTTAGATGTCATAGCCACTGCCACAAACCCTAGGCAAATCGGTCTCACCGATAGGGATCTCGGTCTCACCGAGATGGGATTGTAATCTCTCTGTGTATGTCCATTACCAAAATCGGTCTCACCGAGTTTGTGTAATCGGTACTACCGGGATTACAATGCAAACTTTCTGGTTAGCTTATTACCAAAATCGGTCTCACCAAGTTTGTGTAATCGCTCCTACCGAGTTTGCCTGACCAACTCTCTGGTTAGCTTATTACCAAAATTGGTCCCACCGAGTTTGGGTAATCGGTCTCACCGAGATTACGTTATGCCCTAACCCTAAACATATTGGTCCTACCGAGTTGCATGTCGGTCCCACCGAAAATCCTAACAGTCACTAGATTTGCTGAATCGGTCCGACCGAGTTTCTCAATTCTGTCCCACCGAGATTGGTAAGTTGTGTGTAACGATTAGTTTTTGTGTGGAGGCTATATATACCCCTCCACCCACTCTTCATTCATGGAGACAGCCATTAGAATGAACCTACACTTCCAATACACATTTTCTGAGAGAGAATCACCTACCCTTGTGTTGAGGCCAAGATATTCCATTCCAACCATATGAATCTTGATATCTAGCCTTCCCCAAGTTGCTTTCCACCCAAATATTCTTTCCACCAAATCCAAATCCTGTGAGAGAGAGTTGAGTGTTGGGGAGACTATCATTTGAAGCACAAGAGCAAGGAGTTCATCATCAACACACCATTTGTTACTTCTTGGAGAGTGGTGTCTCCTAAATTGGCTAGGTGTCACTTGGGAGCCTCCGACAAGATTGTGGAGTTGAACCAAGGAGTTTGTAAGGGCAAGGAGATCGCCTACTTCATGATGATCTACCGCTAGTGAGGCAAGTCCTTCGTGGGCGACGGCCATGGTGGGATAGACAAGGTTGCTTCTTCGTGGACCCTTCGTGGGTGGAGCCTCCGTGGACTCAAGCAACCATTACCCTTCATGGGTTGAAGTCTCCATCAACGTGGATGTACGATAGCACCACCTATCGTAACCACGACAAAAACATCCGTGGTTCCAATTGCGTTTGAATCCTCCAAACCCTTCCCTTTACATTCTTGCAAGTTGCATGCTTTACTTTCCGCTGCTCATATACTCTTTGCATGCTTGCTTGTTATGTATTGTGATTGTTAAAATTGTGCCAAAACTCCACTTGAACTTAAAGAAGTTAAAAACTGCAACTTTTGGTACTTAGTGTCTAATCACCCCCCTCTAGACACCTCTTCTCGATCCTTTCAGGTCGGGTTCTTGCCATTGTTGGTTTCACCAACAATCCGCCACCTCAAGGTGACAAAGATGTTGGTTGACGGCGGGGCCGGCCAGAACTTGATCTTGCCCGTTGTTGTTAGAAGGCTGCAGATCCCTGATGGAGACCTCGAGGAGACGGGTACGTTCCATGGGGTTAACCCGGGGAGGAGCCAGCCAAAGGGAAAGATCACGCTGCTCATAAAATTCGGAGGCGAGCTGAACCACGGGACGGAGAGGATTATTTTTGATGTAGCCGAGATCCCCTTGCCTTACAATGGGATCCTCGGCCGCCCGGCACTGGCCAAGTTCATGGTGGCTTCACACTATGCCTACAACATGCTGAAGATGCCCGGGCCGATGAACATCATCACCGTCCCCTCCGACAAGAAAGATGCGTTGATCTGCGCTGACCAACTCTACCGGGAAGCGGTTGCAGCAGCTGCCGCTATGGTACCTGCCTCGCCAACGGAGCCCGGGGAAGAAGACCGGCGAGACTCCTAGCACCCACTCCGCAAGCACACCTCTTCGGGTGTTGCGCCCTGCTGAGGACGTGCGAGAGCTCCGCCGGCAAGAGCAAGAAGTCCAGAGCCATGCCACCAGAAACCAAGAAGCTGCCCGTCAAGGAGGATGGTACGGGGGGGGGGGGAGTTTTTACCATAAGCTCCACCCTTGATGGCAAATAGGAAAGCGAGCTCGTCGCCTTCCTGCGGGCGAATGTCGACGTGTTTGTATGGCAAGCTCGACATCCCCGGCGCTCCTGTGGAGGTGATTGAGCACCACCTGCTGTTTGTCCTCATGCACGCCCGCAAGCGTAAGGTCGAAGCAAGCTCGAGAGGCAGGAGTTCATCACAGAGGAAATCGAAAGCTAGAGGTGGCAGGCTTGGTGAGAGGAGTACTCCACCCAACGTGGTTGGCCAATCCGTAGTGGTGCGCAAGGCAATGGGAAATGGAGGCTGTGTATTGATTACACGTACATCAATAAGGCCTACCTAAAGGATCCTTTCCCGCTGCACAAGATCGACCAGATTGTTGACTCCACGGCTGGATGTGACCTCTTATCGCTCCTCGACGCCTACTCGTGATACCACCAGATCTTCATGACAAAGGAAGACGAGGAAAAGACAGCATTCATCACCCCATGTGGTACATACCGCTTTTACTTGATGCCTTTCGGGTTGAAGAGTGCTGGCTCGACCTTTGAAAGAGCAAAGACAAATTGGTTTTGAACCCCAGCTACATAGAAATATGGAAGCTTATATGGATGACATAGTGGTCAAAACCAAGAACAAAGCAACGCCATGCAAGATCCGAGGAAACATTTGGGAACTCGCGCAAGATCAACCTCAAATTGAACCCCGAGAAGTGTGTCTTGGCGTCCCGTCCGCAAGCTTCTCGGTTCTTTGTGTCCCAACAAGGATTGAAGCAAACCCAGATAAGATCAATGCTATCGAGCGATTGAGGCACCCAAACGGATCAAGGACGCAAGGCCGGCTCATCGCTGCGTTGTCTGCCATGAGCCGTTCATCTCTCAAGTCCGCTGGAGCGCGCCCTTCCTTATTTCAAGATCTTAAAGAAAGCAGGGCCGATGGAGTGGACCCCAGAGGCTGAGGCAGCGATGCAATATTTGAAGAAATACCTCCCTCTACCCCAAAGGTTGGTTGCGCCTGCACCACAAGAACCGTTGCTACTTTATCTAGCGGCAACGAACCATGTGGTTAGCGCCGCACTAGTAGCTCAGAGAGAGGTTGATGAGGAGACAGCAGCAGCGGCAGAGTCAATGGTTGGCGGGCCGGAACCCTTCCCGGCAGGGCTCAAGACTGCAAGGTTCGCCCCAAGAAGATCGGATACGTGCGACGGGACCTACGCGATTAGGTGAAGAAGCGCAGAAGAAGAAAATGGTGCAGCGCCCAGTTTGCCGTCGGCTCCCTTTGCGGGGGCTAGGTCGAGGTACTGGGCCAGTAAAAGCTGCTCTTCAGCCTCCTTATGGCTTCGAGGAAGCCACGCCATTACTTCCAAGCGCACGAGATCACGGTGGTCACCCGCCTCCCGTTGCAACGGATACTGCATAACCCAGATGCAACAGGGAGGATTGTGGAATGGGCCCTGGAGCTTTCAAGTTTCGGTTTGAGGTCCGAGAGTACCTCGACCATTCAGAGTAGAGTCTTGGCGGAGTTCGTTGCAGAATGGACCTCGACGCCCGACGAAGAGGTACAGGAGACCACTCTCCCCGGCAAGGAAACGAGTCGCAATCGGATCATGTACTTTGATGGTGCCTTCGCTGCAAGGCGCCAAGGCTGGTGTGTTGCTTGTCGCGCCACCGGAGAGCACCTCAAGTATGTCGTCCAGATGCACTTCCCCCGGGAGATGTCAACCAACAACACCTCCGAGTATGAGGGTTTACTTGCCGGTCTAAGAATCGCGGCAGACCTCGGAGTTAAAAAGCTCATCGTCAAGGGCGACTCACAGCTCGTCGTCAGGCAGATCAACAAGGATTATCAAAGCCCGTTGATGGAAGCTTACGTAGATGAGGTGAGGAAAATGGAGGAACGCTTTGACGGTATACAAGCGGAGCATGTCCCTCGGGCAGAGAACGACATTGCCGACACTGTCAAAGCGCTGCCCTCAAGCTACCGTGGAACCAGTACTTTTGTGCTTCAATTAACCCACCGTCTGCT
This sequence comes from Aegilops longissima, assembly GCA_021605205.1. Taxonomy (NCBI): domain Eukaryota; kingdom Viridiplantae; phylum Streptophyta; class Magnoliopsida; order Poales; family Poaceae; genus Aegilops; species Aegilops longissima. Next base: position 402,844,736 of record CM038682.1, read on the forward strand.
GAACCATCGACCGGCAGAACAAGCGGAGGAAGCTAGGCCTCGCAAGTATTTCCCCACCGCTCCACGGAGCCGCCGCGAAGATGTTGCTACGGATGTCGATCCTGCCAAGGGCAACCGACCGGCAGGACCTCGTGTCATGGTCAGGAGGCGGCTACCCCGTGGCGTAAGTGATGCCTTTGGTCCTTGTCGCCGAGCCGAAGCTCCGCATGGGCACAACACACCGCCCAATTCCTTCGTAAAGGAGAGCTTCATGAGGAGCAGGAAGAAGCAGAAGAGAGACCGCCGGTCTGCTCTGTACTCAATTCGCTGACAACAGACAGCTGTAAGAAGACCGAATGCGGTGAAATTGATGTGCATCTCCCGGGAGGAAGGACTAAAGCTGTTGGCGGAGATACATGGAGGCATATGTGGCTCCCACATAGGGTCGAGGGCCCTTGCCAGCAAGGTTTCTTCTGGCCCACCGCCCTCCAGGATGCGGCGACACTAGTAACCAAGTGTGAAGCATGACAGTTCCATTCGAAGAAGCTTCATCAACTAGCTCAAGCCCTCCAAACTATCCCTCTCTCCTGTCCCTTCTTGGTCTGGGGGCTCGACATACTGGGCCCTTTCCCCCGTGCCGTTGGCTGCTTTGAGTACTTGTACGTCGCAATCGGCAAGTTCACAAAGTGGCCAGAAGTGGAAGCAGTAAGGAAGGTGACAGCGCAGTCGGCCATCAAGTTCTTCAAGGGAATAGTGTGCCGTTTTGGGGTGCCCAAAAGGATCATCACCGACGACAGCACACAGTTCACAAGCCACGCCTTCATGCAGTACATTGATGATCTCGGCAGCAGGGTTTGTTTTGCTTCCGTGGCACATCCACGGAGCAATGGCCAAGCGGAAAGAGCGAATTCTGAGGTCCTGCGAGGCTTGAGGACAAGGACTTTTGACAGACTGCGCAAAAGAGGGAGGTGCTGGATTGATGAGTTGCCAGCGGTTCTTTGGTTGATCAGAACGACGCCAAAACGAGCCACCGGCCAGACACCCTTTGCCCTGGTTTACGGGGCAGAAGCAGTTCTCCCCACAGAACTCACATACGGGTCACCTCGAGTGCTCGCTTATGATGAGCTTGAGGAAGAGCGGTTGCGACAATATGACGCGACGCTCCTTGAGGAAGATCGTCTTCGGGCGGCTGTGAGAGCAGCACGCTACCAGCAAGCCCTGCGCCGCTACCATAGCCGCAAGGTTCATGCCCGGAGTTTTGAGGAAGGCGACCTTGTTCTTCGGCACGTTAAGTCGGCCAAGAATTCCAACAAGTTGACGCCAAAGTGGGAAGGCCCTTATCTGGTAACACGATTCACCAGGCCCCGCGCAGTCCGGCTGGAGACCGAAGATGCCATCCAGTGAGTAACTCCTCGAACATCGAGCATCTTCACAAGTTTTACCCATAAGGCGCGGCTGCCGGGCCTCCTGGCAAGCCACCCTTTTGTACAAGCCTTGCCGGCAAGGCATGTAACCCTTTGTACAAAGCCAGGCGCAGATCCTAAGCATAAATAAACGAAGCGTTGGCGCCCTAAGTTATTGCATGCATGCTAGGTTGAGTCTCTTCCTTGGTTAGGGTTGATAGTGCTTAGCGGCGTCTAACCCCTAGCTTAGAGGTCGAGTGCGCGTCTCTCTATTCTTCTCTGTCTCCTTTGGTTTGCAGGGCACGTAAGTATTCTTGCCGAGCTATTTTGGGCGCCCGGGCCCCGGCAAGCCAGAGTTGCCAGGTGCTGCAAGAACAAGGGTCCCTCCGCGGCAAGCCAAGATCGCCGGGGGCTGCAGATCCAGATAAGTCCTTTATCCTCTATCATGCATTTCATTATGGACTGGGGTACATGAAACCCCGTTCTATCTCTGAGCTACCATGCTCCCCCTTCTCGGCACCCGCGAATTATCCCCTGGGTCTAGATTTGATCATAGCCGTGGCAGCAAAGTAGAGGAACGGGGGGCCTAAGCCCACCTCATCCCTGCCTCCGCCAAGAGTGTGAGGAAGGTCGAGCCAAGAGTGTTGCCGGGCGAGAAAACGTTTGTCTTAAAGATAACAAGGATTCACTCCTTATCGTGGGTTCCTCCCGCGAACGAAAGTCCCGGCAAACATCCCTTTTTCATAAAAAAAACATCCCGTACAGGTACAGTTCATACGAAATGAAAAACATGAGCAATGGGATTACAAGCTTTAAATTCTACTAAGGCCCGAAGGCTTACAAACTAAAAAGAGATAAGGTGCTCATAATCCCTTTCTTGTCCCTCTCCTCAGGAAATGGAACAAGAAAAGCAGGAGGGCAAAAGGGGCGCCTAGGCCAGCTACGGGTGACAAAAGACACCAAGAGAACATCTTGGTGGCCATCCAACGGCTGGATGGTGATGGCGGCGCCGGAGGCAGAGCTCGAAGACGAGGCGGCAGGACGTCAAGATGTGATTTAAGGCGCTTGTGTTCGCAGATCCAACTTGACGGTCTTGCCGCCCACCCTCTTCCTCTTCCGCAGCCTCCCAACGCCAGCAGCCCAAGAAGACGACCCCGAGAAGTTCAAGGAGCCGGCGACACGGATGATGGGGTCACCAGTGCCGCCCGGAGTGGCGCCTGACGCCTAGTCGGACCCGTCATCCTACCGCCCGCTGGCCTCCCCGTCGCTGCCGTTGTCCTCGTCATCACTCTCGCTCGAGGAGGAATCTTCATCATCAGAAGAGCTCTCCACGCAGCACCTCACGCGGGTCCCGAAGTGCCTGAAGATCCTGACGAGAGGAGGCCACCCTCCATTAGTTTGAAATGGAGAGCGAGCCCATCCGCCAAGCTGTGGAGGCGAGCGAAGGTCTTCCACCCTCGATGAAGGTACATGACGTGAGGGGCGGGGAACTCGACGTCGACCCACGTGCCACAGTTCCCACAACCCCTCATGTGCAGCCGCAGCGCCTGCGGCGGATCCAGCTCCATCTCCCGCGCAAACGGGGTCGGAAGGCGAAGGCGACGGCGCGGCGGATGGCGCAGCCTGACGAAGAATTCGCAGGGGTTGTCCCCAGCGTGGCCCTCCATCGGAGGAAGGACTGCTGGAGGGGGCGAGGCAGATCTACCACCCCATCCTCCTCTCCCTCGGGCACCACGGCGGCCTCAACCTCGTCCCCTCCCCCTTCCTCTAATGGCCGGCTCCGCCACTACGAGTTCTTGGGGAGGAGTAATGCGCTGCTGGGCCGAGACCCTCGCCGCCACTGATGAAGCATTGCCGCGCCCCCTCGCCATGACAGAAGAAAAAAGGAAGCAAGGATGGGGAGAGGCAGATGGCGAAAGGTTGAGAGGCGACGTCCCTCTCGCACCCCTCCTTATAAAGGGGCAGGAGCGAGGCTCGGCCGCCCCTCTCGGCCAATCTGGCCTCTTGAAGTGACAGCGAGCGTGGCCGTCGACCGCCCTCCCCGCTCCATTGAAGGCGCGTGGGAATCGACCCGCACGCGCGCGACTACCCATGACCCCTATGCCTATCATTCGCTCTGCATGCAGCGAACATGGAGCAAGGGGCGGGCGCAATAGGACGCGTGGAACGACGGTTCCCGAGCGGGGCAGTAAATGGGAGGCAGCCCGCAATATCAAAGAGACGCGCAAGCCGCCTCTTTACTATCCACCTCGAGGTGACGCCAGCATGCCCATGTCATGCGCGCGCACAATCCCCACATCGCGCGTTCAACGCGGGTCGTGGGAAGCGCAGCGGATGGAACAGTGGCCACGGTAAGAATGCGCACCAATTGCCCGCGCATCATTCTAGGCCTGGCCCAACAACGTGCTACGCTTATGTGTGTCCCTGGCCCGGGGGCTCCTGTCGGTGTACAAAAGTAGGGGCTCTGCTTTTGACCCCGTTACTTGTGCACCGGCAGTCAGAGCCTCCCGCCACGGCCACACACAGACACGACAGGAAGGGGGAGCCGGAGAGAAGCCGAGGCCACAAGGCAAATGAATCAACGACAAGGACCAAGGCCACAAGGATCGGATGGGCGAAGCAGGTTTTCCCGGCAAGGACCCTTGCCAGGGCTGCCTCAGCGGCCCCGGCAAGACCCTTGCCGGGGCAGCCCGCCCACACCAGCCGAGCGAGCCACCCTTGAGCCCACCAATGCTTCGACAAATGCGTTGGGACAGGGCTCGGGAGGCACCCCCGTCGTGGCATGTAGATTTTTGTGAAGACATAGAATGCTCAAGATCAAATGAGGATAAGAGGGCAACCATCCTCACCGAAGAAACCCACAAGATCGCCGGCAAGACCCTTGCTGGGGAGGCCAGCGCGCCACGGCAAGACCCGGCAAGACTCTTGCCGGGGAGGCCAGCGTGCCACCGCAAGACCCTTGCCGGGCCACCCGACAAGGCCCTCGCCAACACACACCAGCTGGGCCACTGCCAGGCCCACCCCAGATAAGTCTTCACCGCCGTTCGCATGCAGATCCCGACCCAACCAGCTGGGCAGGCACCTGCGTGGCGGCATGCAATCCTTCGTGGAGGCTCCACCACCGCGCCACCTTAGCTGCATGCCTGCCTACATGGCACCGCATGCGTCGCTGGTCAGGGCACGTGTCGAAGCGACGAGGAGCGGCGAAGGACGGGACGGGCCTTGCCCGCGTCCCCAATAAAGCGAAGGGACACCTAAGCCTCGCATTAAATGCGTCTTGTCCTGTAATACTAGCTATAGACTCGCGACACTGTAGCACTTTCCACCTCCTGTGCCACGTGGCGGCCCTTTCGCTTATAAAAGGAGGCCCACGGCGACAGAGAAAGGATTCGCTCTTTGGAACCTCGCAGCACCCAGAGCTAGTTCGAGCGCTCAAGAACACTAAATACATCCACCAAAGCAGGACTAGGGTTTTACGCATCCTCACGGCATGAACCTGGGTAAAATCCCTTTGTGTTGTCTGTTGGTCCTGCTCTTCTCACGATCCCCGCGCCCCGCAACCGTAGAAGGGATTCGAGTGGTCCCATAGGTGTCGTTTCCCTCCGACAATATGGATATTCTCCTTGTTTTATAGTAATCTATATACTACTAAATATGAGTGTGTATTAATGGCCATGTTAGTTTCCTCATTTTCATGATGTAGAAGCATGCATCACATTGTTGGTTTCATCTAACCATACATTAGGGAAGTAAATGTGCATATGGAGAACTCTATATTTGTAAGTAGTGAAATCATGTAACGCTTACCATGTGTACATACGTATATTCGCCCTTCAGCAATCAATGGCTAGAATAATATCCTCACAAATTTTTTCCCATAGAACATGAGTATATAACAATGCATGGTCAGTTAGTTTCCTCGAAGAATTTTTTTGTGAGGATAGAACATGATTACATAACATGCATGACATGGTAGTTTCCTGTGAAGAATCGATTGCGAGATAACATGAGTATAACCAAGCATGGCACTTCTATATTTTCGAACCCAGTATACATTTCCTTGTATTTTTCTCTTAGTTCCAATAGGGACATATCAATGTTGTTTATTGCATTATCCAACTCATACTCTGAACAATCCTGATCTTACATTAACAATGGCTGTCCTTTTTTATATGATTCAGTATCCCTATAGTTACTGCCCTTTGTAATCACACCACCTTTGCCATAAACAAGGAAGCACAACTGGTTCCTCGCTCGATCAGACGACGACAAAAGACTGATGATCATTCGCACACCTGATCCAGAAAAGTTATATTGCAAAAACCCCACTGTGTACAAGCACCATGAAATACGTGAGTATCCGGACAGTGGCTGTTACGTCTATGAGCAATATACCAGCTTGTTGGGGCCTTCAGGATTTTTGAGTTGGAGGCGGGTAAACATCCCTGGTTCACACTCTCTGTTTCTCGGACTCAATTATCCGATTAACCAGGAGATCACCGTTGGCAAGGACCTTGATGGCAAAGAGGCTCTATTTGCTATGGAAAAATGTGTCTACACGGCGATCCCTAGGTCTTCGGGAGCAAACTCCCCTGATTTTCAATGATACAACATGTAGCCAAAAGAAGGTGAGAATGACAAAGGCATCTGGATTAACTTTGATCCTTGGATGTCTCAAGTCTGATAGGAAGTGATGTGGTTCAAGCCTTCAGGTTGATAGGTGATTGGGTTGTTGCGTTGAAAGGGTGGAGTACTGGTGTCTCCGGATCACTGTTCGCTAAAGCGGGGCTGCAAATTATGATGGTGTTGGATCATCCCTCTTCGAATGACTTGTTGTCTTTGCTGCTTGTTCTGGATGGGTAGTTCTCTCTTTTGTTATGCATATTCCTTGTCATTTGGTCATCCTCGTCTATGTCACCCTTACTATGTAATAGTTGCCTCTATTTAGAATGTCATTCTCATCTGGATCACGAGAATCTGAGCGCTGCAGATGGGTGTGTTTTGGTGGTGTAGCAAGACTTCTTATGAACTATAATGTCTTGCTGTTTATGTCAGTAGTAGTCACTAGTCAGTGTTTGTGTAAGTGCATCTAGTGCTTCCCCTAGTTTGATTTTGGAGTATTGACGACAAACGTGGTTGAGGGACTAATGTGTTTGTGAGAATTGCAGGATAACACAGGTAGTAGTCCCTCCTTGATTCGGTTTACCTACCGGAGATGACCCCTAAAAATGTATCAAGACATTGAAGTTAATTGTGGTACGTGAAGATATTCACATTGAAGACTATGACAGAAGAAGACATTGAGTGAAGACTATGGAGAGCGGAGACTTAGCAGTTTCGTTGTTTCTTTTCTTCTTTGTTGAGTCGTAGGAACCACCGCACTGTTAAGTGGGGTCCAAGTGAACAAAGTCAGAGTGACTGAAGTGATGCTCAACCAAAATCCTATGTCTTCGAGCGAAGACAATGAGAGCTAATCTTATCCAGGGTCGGATAAGTCAGCTTTACTTGTAGCCCAAGTCAAGCTGTCGCGTGTGTTTGAAATCGACCGCCAGACACGTGTCGGTTTCTTAGTGACCTGTGGTCATTTCGCACAAATCAGGTCGGGTTGCCTAGTGGCTATAAATAGCCCACCCCTTACACCATAAATTGGTGGCTGCTCGAGTTAGTGCACGACTTTTTTCGCTTGAGAGCAACCCACCTCCAAGCTTTTAAGAGAGAGAAATCCTTGTGAGGACAAAGCCCAAACACCCAGAGCCAAAGAGTGTTAGGCATCATCAAGTCTTTCTCGTCTCGCGTGATCTGAAGACTTGTTACACTTGAGGACTGTGAATCCTCCAGCCGGTTAGGCGTCGTGTTCTGAGCATCCAAGAGTAATTGTGGATTGCCGGTGAACGAAGTTTGTGAAGCTTCGGAAGTCTACCTTGAAGACTTACGAGAGTGATTGGGCGGGGACTGTGTGTCCTTAGCTCAAGGGGAATAAGGTGAAGACACGGTCTTCTGAGTTCAATCTCAACCTCCCTAACCAGACGTACAGTTATCACAGCAACTGGAACTGGTTGAAAAAATCCTTGTCTTCATAACACACTAGTTCTATCTCTTACTCTCCTTACTTACAGTTTGTCTTTGTGAAGTCATTGCCTGATTACTCTATCTATTTGTCTTCACTGTGTGACTACTTGTTCTGATTGGCTTCATACTATCTTCCATCCTGATCCTACTACATAGCTGCTATCAGTCATCATGCTTTAGCTTCATACTTGTTTGACTATGGCTTGTCTAGGGTAGTTCATCTTCCGCTGCATGTTTATAGGTCCAGTTTTCATGTTTGTCTTTGAAACTTTCATGTTTTGAAGACTTCAATAAAAATCGCCTATGCACCCCCCCCTCTAGTCGATAACTAGAACTTTCAATTAGTATCGAGCAAGGTACTCCTTGTTACGTGTGATTCGTTTAACCACCGGATTTTTAGCTATGTCGATCGCAGGATAATCAAAGTCTCTCCTGCGCGCCTTTGCCTTCGATGGCACCGAATATCCTCTATCGAAGAATAAGATGCGATGCATCTTGAAGCCATTGATGTTGATCTATGGTATGTCGTCAAGAACGGCGCTCCCAAGATTGGTGAAGGTGTCACCCCATCGACGCCAAGAAGTTCATTCAACTCGATTCTACTGCGAAGAACATCATCTGCGGTCATCTGACCAAAGGGCAGTATGGCCGTGTGAGTGCTCTGGAAATGTCGAAGCTAGTCTGGGACTGGCTCTCCAAAGTCAATGAAGGCGTTTCAACTCAGAGAGATCAAAGAATTAGTGTCCTACGCAACCTCTTCAACCGCTTCAAGAGAAATGACAATGAAAATGTCCAGCTCATGTTTGATCGTCTCACTGACATCACAAACGAGCTTCAGGCTCTCGGCGCCACTGAGATCACCAAGCATGAAATCGTCAAGACTCTTCTGAGATATCTTGACAGCTCATTTGACACTCTAGCTCTTATGATTCAAGAACGCCCTGACTTCAAGACACTCGATCCATCTGACATACTTGAGAGGCTCAACACACATGAGTTCCAGCTATCTGAGAAAAGAGATATCTATGGTCCCAACTATGGCCGAACTCGCGCTTTGAAGGCAAAGGCTGTTTCCTCATCTGAAGAAGAATCTGACTGCAGTTCTGGTGAAGTTGAAGAACTTGGAAAGGAGCTTGCTATGGTTGTGAAGAAGTTCCATAAGTTCACTAAGAAGAAAGGCTTCAGAAAGTCTTCACGATCCAGTTCAAGAAGTGATGAAGCTTCTTACAATGACCACAAGAAGAGAACCTGTCACAAGTGCAAGAAACCTGGTCACTACATCTCTGAGTGTCCAAGTGGGACAATGAGAAGAAAAAGAAGAAGAGCAAGGAATATGATTCTGATGACAAGAAGAAGAAGGAATACTCAAAATCTTCTTCCAAGTCAACTTCCAAGTCTTCATCACACAAGAGAAGTTCGTCTGGCAAGCTCGTGCTTTTGTTGGCAAGGAAATGGATTCATAGGAGGAGTCTGCTTCTGAGGAGGCAGAAGTGGTGGAGTCTGAGGAGGAGTCTGACTCTGGCGTTGCAAGTCTGGCTTTAGCTTCAGCCTACTTTGCCAGGTCCATCTTCAACGCTGAAGACAATGTATCCATCACCAACACTGATGCAAGTGACAAGGACGACTCCGCTCCCACTTACTACTTCATGGCACGCGGTGCCAAGGTAAACTCACGCGATGCTTACTTTCAAACATCAAGTGATGATGACTCTGATTGTGAATCCAAACCCAGCTACAAAACACTTGCTAAAATTGCAACTGAACAACAGAAAGCTGTGGAACATATTCAAAAACTGTTAGACAAAAGCGATGATCTGTTGGACGCTGAAATGACCCGATCTCAGTCCTTAATTGAAGATATAAAAATCTTCATGTTAAGTACCAAGAGCTTGAAGGTAGTCATGAATCACTCTCAACTACCCATGAAAAGCTTTCCTAAGATTATCTTCAAAGGAAGCAAGATTTTGAGAAGTTGAGAGCGGCTCATGAAGATCTTCAAAAAGGAAAACGAGTCACTTCAAGGCCAATGATCAGTCCCCGCCAGAAGGATTTGAACCACCATGTTTAAAATGTCTTGAGCGTGATAACGCTAATTCCGCTGCTGAGTGTTCTATCGCTGCCATCGTTTCAATATCTTCAACCGTCGATGTGGTAACTAACCCTCTCTGCGGAGGATGCCTTCGCTGTTGCTAATGAAAATGCTAGATTGAAGACATTGCTTGAAACAGAATGTACAAAGCCTCAAGGGCATCGACACCGTGTGATGTCCTCAAAAGCGATCTTGAACCGAAACCCTAGGAAAGAGGGTGTTGGATTCGAGAGGAAAATGAATGTCGATGGTTTTACTGGAAGCCTGAGCAGTACCCCAAAACCACATGGGTTGTTGCAAAGGAACCTTCAATGGATCCATCTACCTTATCTGGATTTACTTGTGCTAACCCAATTGCTATTGATGAATCCTTTGATGCAAACTATAAACTGTTTAAGAATCAGAATGGTGAAGTGTTTGCCAGGTATATTGGTACTAACTGCAGGAATGGACCACCTATGAAGAAGATCTAGGTACCTAAACAGTGTATTGAGAATCTTCCTGTGAATGTCATCATGACACCACCAAGGAAGAAGAAAAACCCCAGACCTATGGCTTCATATGGCCCAAAGGCTTCATACATATATAGGACTCACCTGAGTCACCCTAACGCCAATGTTTTGCAGGGAAACCATACTCAGACTTATGAATATGAGCGTGTGTCTTCAAATTGCTATGTTAATAGAACTAAGAACTTTTCTGCTTATTCATATGAGTATCGTTCTTCTCCTGCAAGGCTATTTGCTAGGGCTCCAAAGCCGAAGTTCTCAGATGCTGCACTTAGACTCATTGCTTCTAAGCCACCCCTAAAGATGTGGGTGGTTAAGAAGAATTAACTTTCTTTTGCAGGGAAATATCTCCAGCCGGAAATCAAAGGCGTCCGATGCTATTGCTGGGGACCTAAAACACATTATGGGACGCAAGATAAAATGCCCAAATGGTCTTACTATGTATTTCGTTCCTGAATCGCTTGCTACCATACTATCAGTCCAAACCTTGATCTCGAGCTTTGATAATCCTCTTGTCGTCAAATGTTTATGCTTCACAATACTCTGTGAAGCCTATCCTCCTAATTGCATCAGAGGGTACGACACCTCGTGCTTCGTAATGGATTATGGACAGCGGATGCACTAACCACATGACTGGTGATCAAGTCTTTCGATGGACTCAACCTTACGCCCATGTGATAAAAGTCACATCACATTCACGACACGGTAAAAGCAAGGTATTGGGCCTAGGTAGAGTTGCAATCTCAAGGATCAAAGCACATGGACAAAGTAATGCTTGTTGAATCCCTTGGTTTCAACATAATGTCTGTATCAATGCTTTGTGACTTAAACATGATTGTGCTATTTGTAAAATATCGTTGCCTTGTACTAAAGAAATCTGACAAGTCTCTAGTCTTCGAAGGGTACAGGAAAGATGATCTGTACATGGTAGACTTCTCAGCAGGACCACAGATGGCCGTATGTCTTCTAGCAAAGTCTACAGAGTGCTGGCTCTGGCATCGGAGGCTAGGGCATGCTGGCATGAGGAACCTACACACTCTCGCCAAGAAGAAGCATGTCATATGCATCGAAGGCGTCAAGTTCAAGAAAGATCATCTGCGTGGAGCTTGTGAAGCTGGGAAGATGACAAGGGCCAAGCATCCCTCGAAGACAAGACAATCATGACTACATCTTGACCTTTTGAGTTGCTCCACATGGATTTGTTTGGTCCCACTCACTACTCTACTCTCAGTGCAACTGCTTGTCTCTATGGTTTCGTTATTGTTGATGATTATTCAAGATATACGTGGGTGCACATAATTCTCTTCAAGACTGAAGTGCAGGATGTATTCAGACGCTTCGCCAACCGCGCCATGAACAACTATGGCATCAAGATCAAGCACATTAGGAGTGACAACGGCACTGAATTCAAGAACACAGGCCTTGACCTTTATCTTGATACCTTAGGAATCGCTCATGAGTTTTCTGCTCCTTACACACCTTAGCAGAATGGCATCATGGAGCGCAAGAACAGAACCCTTATTGAGATGGCTCGGATGATGCTTGATTTAATACAAGACTCAAGAAAATTCTGGCCTCAAGCCATTGATATCGCATGCCATGTCATCAACCGTGTTTATCTTCACAAGCTTCTGAAGAAAACATCCTATGAGCTTCTAACTGGTAAGAAGCCAAACGTAAGCTACTTCAGAGTATTTGGTGCTAGGTGCTGGATCAAGGATCCACATCACACTTCAAAATTTGCACCGAAAGCACATGAGGGTTTTATGCTTGGTTATGAAAAGTACTTGCACTCCTACAGAGTCTTCAACCTCTTTCACTATAAAGTGGTTGAAACAGTGGATGTGCGGTTCGATGAAACTAACGGCTCGCAAAGAGAGCACCTGCCAAATGTGCTAGATGGAGTACCTGCCAGTGAATCAATCAAGCTAATGGGAATAGGAGAGATCATACCATCAGAGGCCCAGCTTGAAGAAGAACTTATCATTTCTGCACCCGATCAACCTGAAGACATTGCTCAGCCTGAAGACAATCCTCCAAATGATGACAATGATCAGCAGGAGCAAAATCTTCATCCAGTTCATCCTCGTGTTGCAAATGAAGTACAAATTGAGAAGATAATTGATAGCATCAATGCACCTGGACCACTCACTCGTTCAAGAGCAATACAGCTAGCAAATTTCTGTGGGCACTTTGCATTTGTCTCAATCTCTGAACCCAAGAAAGTCGCTGAAGCCTTCATGGAACCTGAATGGATTCAAGCTATGCAAGACGAGCTTCAACAGTTTGAGCTGAACAATGTGTGGGAACTAGTCAAGCGTCCCGATCCTCGTAAGCACAACATAATAGGCACAAAATGGATATATCGCAACAAACAAGACGAGCATGGTCAAGTTGTCAGAAACAAAGCACGGCTCATTGCTCAAGGATACACACAAGTTGAAGGAATTGACTACGATGAAACATTCGCTCCAGTGGCTAGGCTTGAAGCCATTCGCATACTGCTAGCTTACACAAATCATCATGACATCCTTCTGTATCAAATGGATGTGAAGAGTGCCTTTATCAATGGAAAGATTGAAGAAGAAGTGTATGTAGCACAACCGCCTGGGTTTGAAGATCCGAAACATCCTGATATGGTATACAAGCTCAATAAGGCACTGTATGGCCTCAAACAAGCCCCTCGTGCTTGGTATGACACACTCAAAGACTTCCTGAAGAGGAAAGGCTTCAAACCTGGTTCTCTAGATCCCACTCTCTTCACGAAGACATATGATGGTGAACTGTTTGTGTGCCAAATCTATGTGGATGACATTATCTTCGGTTGTACCAACAAGAAATACAGTGATGAATTTTGTCACATGATGCAAGAAATATATCGAATGTCCATGATGGGAGAGCTGAAGTTCTTTCTCGGTCTTCAAATTTGTCAGCAACGCAACGACATCTTCATATCTCAAGAAAAATATCTCAAAGATTGCCTGAAGAAGTTTGGAATGCAAGACTGCAAAGGATTCACGACGCCAATGCCAACCAGAAGTCATCTAAGCCCCGACGCCAATGGTAAAGATTTCGATCAAAAGGTACACTGCTCCATGATTGGCTCTTTACTTTACTTATGTGCATCTAGGCCAGATATCATGCTTAGTGTTTGCATGTGTGCCCGATTTCAAGCGGCACCAAAGGAGTCGCATCACTTAGCCGTGAAGCGAATTCTTCGATATTTGGCTTACACCCCAACACTAGGATTATTGTATCCAAAGGGCTCGGAGTTTGATCTGATTGGATTTTCGGATGCTGATTATGCTGGTGACAAGGTGGGTCGCAAGTCTACCTCGTGCACATGTCACTTTACGGGTCGATCTCTTGTCTCGTTGGTCTTCAAAGAAGCGTAACTGTATCACTCTCAACCGCTGAATCTGAATACATTGTTGCTGGATCTTGCTGCGCCAGCTTCGTGGATGAAGCAAACTCTTAAGGACTATGGCATCCATCTGAAGCATGTGCCACTCTCATCGCGATAATGAAAGCGCTATCAAGATTGCTAATAACCCAGTTCAGCACTCAAGACAAAGCACATTGAAATTCGTCATCACTTCCTCGAGAGATCATGTTATGAAAGAAGATATTGATATTATTCATGTCAAGACAGTAAGAGCAGTTGGCTGATATCTTCACTAAGCCCTTGGATGAGAAAAGGTTTTGCAAGTTGCGTGTGAGCTAAATATCTTGGAATCCTCAAATGTCCCGTGATTAGCACACATCCTAACACTTATGCATATTGATGACTTAGATGTGCAACACACGAAGTAATGTATATCTTCAATCAATGAAGACATACACTCTAAGTGTGAATACATTAATGCGGAAATTGACTTCAGAGCGCCACGATAATTGTGCGCCGTGTCTGGGTCTAATACTTCCTATACGGTGGGTAACGCCACCACCAAACTCTTATGAAGTGTTTCCTCATGGCGCCATATTTGCAAAGTCTTCGCAATTGATTTATCTTCAACATTAATTTGACTTCATGATCATTGATTTGGCTTTACTCTGTCATATATATAAATATACAGTATTCTGTCCTCTACAACATTCACTTATGGCTATGTCTTCTTGTTTGAATCTTTTGAACTAAGTGAATGTGATCGGACCCTAACCTCTCTGTGCTTTCTACCTCAAGCTCTATCTATCCAAATCATATGCATTCTGTTGAAACTGTCGAATGTCTTCTCTGCGTCCTTGTCAGCAGAAGATACAGAGACAAACATTTATATCTAGTTTTAATGAAATATCCTTTTGCCTGAAACCTGGAGAATTCAGAACGACCACCCCGACAATCCAGGCGCGTGTGGGAACCTGGAACAACTCTCAATGAGTTGCATGTTAGCCACGTGTCCTTCAGATGTGAACCGCCAGGGGCACCTGCGTAATTGCGCTGTGCTGTCCTGTCCTTATAAATACATGTCTCGCCTCGGTCAAAAATCCTTCTTCCTCCTTTGGCATCTTTCGCAAACCCTAGCGTCTCCGCTAGCTCTCGACGACGCCGACGATGGAGCGCTTAGCTGTCGCGACTTCCTCGATGCCGTCCTCACGCCGGCCGCGGACCTCGTCTTCTCCGCCATCGCCGTAGGTGTCTTCTGTCGCCAAGTTAGGGAACGGGAGATCGAACTACTCGGCATCCATCTTTGCTTCGTCTAGCAGTTCTTCGTGTGGTAATAAAAGTTTACTTTTTACCGTCTTTTTGATCTGATAGATTCATCCTTTCCTACCAAAAGTGGTTTCTAGATCTCCAAACATGAATCTATGTCTTTCTGCATCTCATATTCTGCCTAGTATATTCACTTATGCTTCTTCACAAGTTAGATTCCTCACTTGTACTTATTCTGGATTTGTACAACTCGAACCAACTCTCATCATATAAGTGAATGTCTTCGTTATGAGGTCAATGTCTTCAAACTGATTTATCTTCAAAATCTTCCGAGAATGCATATGACCTCTTCCCTTCCTCGCACCTTTAATGCTGCCACAGGTAAATGTCCATGGGAGAATCCCTTGGTTCTCATAGTCTGCATTCGTTTGCAGAATTCTTGCAGAGTCACATCAACTCACCAAGCGAGTTCCCGCTACCCAGCCGCTTGAAGCCATTGCACGATCAAGCCCTTTAGTTTACACTTCATGGCAACTAAAAAGTCAGGAAGAAAGGGAGGCAGACAGCATCGTGGTAACACTTCCAAGGACCTACCTCCAGATTTGCACGAGATGTACAAAACTGATCCAGAAGAAACCTATGCTGAACGCAAGAATCGAATCCAATGGATTCGAAGATATTGGGCAGAAGAATGGTTTAAATATCGCTTCATCACTCAAGAATATGCAGAGAAGAATGCCATCAAGGCACCCCGGGTGATATTCTGTACAAAAATCTTCCACCCGGGACTCAGGCTGAAGCTATTGAGCAAGGCTTCTATCCTTGCATGGTGCGCGGACCACAGCCTGAAAATACTGACCCTTCTTCACTGCTCTGGTGTCGTGAAGACAATCTGTTCGAGCGCAACTACTAGTTCGCCAAGGACTCAGCTGCAAAGAACAAGAAGGATTTAGGGCTTGACTTCAACCCTGGTCCTTCCTCACCTCGGGACAATGGCACCCGTGAAGCCAATGAGAACAGGATTGGCCCCTTCTACAACCTTGCTGGCCTCATCACCCACATCACTATTCAAGGTGCCAAAGTGGATCATTCTGATGATGATGCTGACACCGATGAAGCTCCAGCTCCTGCTCCAAAGCCGCAGAAGAAAAAGAAGACTAAAGCTTCAAAATCATCTGCTACTCCAAAAGCTTCAAGAGTGAAGCCATTGGCAATCGCACCTTCGCTCCCGAAGAATAACTCAAGATCTCTCAGATCTCCATGAGGTGTGAGAAGTCACCTAAGACACTGCTCAAAGAATCGAGTCATGCATCGACACTGCTGCCATTCTGAGGAATGAATCTGAAACCATTTACTTGTCTTTAGATGAAGAATTTGGTGAAGACGCTCTGGAGCAGCTGATCAAGAGGAAGCAGGAGGCGGAGATCTTCAACAATCTGCCCCTGTTTGATGTAAACATTCTGAAGAACTTCATTGATAAGTGGTTCGACAATCAAGATCTCAGCTTTGATGACCATCAGCTTCACATTGGCGTCAGTGTTGCTTTCCAAGGCGCCATTGCTCCTGAGCTTGCTCTGGCTTAGTGCATAGTTGAACTGAAGCGAAAGATAGACTTCGAGAAGGAATAGTTCAAGAAGCATGTCGCCAAGCTGAATGTGGCTGATGTGCAAAATTTCAAGGTGATGCTTAATGACCTCAAGGAGTCATTTTGGAAGAAACGCGAGGAAGCCAAAGGCTCAAGAGAGCGCATGAAAGCACTCGCAGACAAATGCGTTCAAGCCTACAATGAAGCTGAAAAGCGCAAGGCAGTTGGCCGCCCTGGCATTGACCCCTCAATGGCTGCCAAGAAAAAGAAGTCATCTGAAGCCAACACTGAAGCACCACGGCAGGAAGAACCACACATTGTCTTCCCTGCCAGCAAGCGCGGCTGGAAGCCCAAGGCCCCTTCAGTGGCTTCTGAATAGAAGAAAACCAAGGCAGCTGAAGCCGAAGCCAGGAAGCGGAAAACCAAGCGCACCACAGATGAAGCACCACCCCCAAGAAGAGAAAAACCAAGAAGAGAGATCGGGCTGCTCCCACAGAGCCCCTTGTTGTTGAACCCCTTGCTTTTGTTCCCCCTCCGTCTGCAAACCAAGAGAGTCGGATGATTCTTCATGAGCCTGCTTCCACAGAGGCTCCTGAAGCTCAAGAAGTTCCAGTCATCGACCCCATCGCGACTGAAGACATTGTACAAGATGATGTAGTTCTTCCTCAGATCGAGCGCCCAACGGTATCATCGCCTGTTCAAATGAACAGTGAGCTTATCATTATTGGTCGTCCTTTGACGCCAATCTCACAAGATGCATCGTGGGCTGATCGCCCCCAGCAAGCTACCCCACATCAAGACTCACCAAGTACACCCCAACCGTCATCTATGCCCGTCATCAGCCCCATGTCCAATGATGACAACTACATGGAGACATCACCATCACCAACGGCATCGTCAGATTCCAAAAGCCAAGAAGGGCCCGAGGCCATCCGTCCCCATGACTACCAACACAGAAGAGGGCTCCAACTTGTCAAGTTCAGTGGCACGTCAAGTGTTTCCTGAAGACAATCCTTTGGTGATGGTCCCTGTGTCTGAAGCCAATGCTGCTGAAGACCCTCTGGCTGCATCAGCCGGAGCAACACAAGAAGAAGAGCGTGTCGCTACTCCCCCTACAACTCAAGAAGAAGTTCTTGAAGAGAACCAGTCTATGCCAGAACCTCCAGCTACTCAAGTGGAGGGTGAAAATTCTGAGGCTGCCACCAATGACATTCCTGAAGCCAATGACGTTGTCATGGCCGAAGTGTAACACCCCGGATGTAACTTTCCGTATTTGTAACTCCAACACTTGCCATTTTCGGCATTGTCATATGATATTCCCTCCGTGGTTGGGTTTTTCTTCTTTTTGCATTTTGTCCATGTCATGCATTTCATATCATGTCATCATGTGCATCTCATTTGCATACGTGTTCGTCTCATGATTCCGAGCATTTTTCCCGTTGTCCGTTTTGCAATCCGCACTCCTATGTCCCCGGCCCCTTTTACATTTTTTCGTGAGCGGTACTAAACTTTCTCGAAATGGACCGAGGTTTGTCAAGTGGCCTTGGTATACCACCGTAGACCACCGTCAAGTTTCGGGTCATTTGGAGCTCGTTTGGTACTCCAACGGTTAACCGACTCTCGCAAAGGCCTCTTTTAAGTTGTAGCCCAACACCCCTTCAAAACAGCCCAATAACCCATCTAAGTCACTTCCATGCTCTCCGTCGTCGGATCACGATCGTGGGCGAAAACCGACTCCATTTGAGCTTCCTAGCTCCCTCTACCTATAAATATAGCCTTCCCCAAATTCGGATGAAACCCTAGCTCCGCTCCTCTCCCTCACGGACACGTCCGGGACGGCGCCGGACGCGTCCGTCCATGCGCCGCAGCCAACCAGGCTGCCACGTGCCCCGGTCCCCAGCTACGCCGCCCACCGCGCCGGCCCATGGGGCCCAGCGCCAAGCCCTCCCGGCCGCGCCCGCTGCCCACGCGCCGCCTCGGCCCGGCCCGCCGCCCTCGCCTCGGCCTTGCCGCCCGCCCGGCCCGCCCCCTCGCCCCGGCCTCCAGCAAGCCATCCTCGCGCCGTCGCCGCCCGCCCCTCCTCGCTGGCCCTCTCCTCCTCCGGCCCGGCCCTGCCCTGCCTCTCCTCTTCCGGCGAGACGCCGCCGTCCTCGATCCAAGGCGGATCTCAGATCCACCAAGCCCGGTTGACTTTTCTCCCCCAAATCGCCTAAGTCTTTATTCCTGTGATAATTTGTTGCATTTTCATCGTGCCATAACTTTGCACCCATGGCTCCGTTTGAGGCGTATAGCGTACCAAATTGTTCGTCTTGATGAGTAGATCATTTCATCTCATTGCATCATTTTCATTTGAGCTCATCTTGATGCCCGAAATGCTGTTGGAAGAGGGCTATGTGATGTTAGTTTCATTTCTTAATGTAACATGCACTTTTGTCATTTTTGCCATGATTGATGTGTGCACCCTATGAACTTGAGTCCTACATTTGTTTTGTAATATGCCATGCCATCTTTCCAGAGGTGTATGCCATGTATTTTTGTGATCTATGTGGTGACTAGCACAAGCATGCAAACTAGGCTTCCTGATGTTGCTGATTTCAGCCCCTGTTTTGCTGATATTTTTATGCCATGTTAACTTGATGCTACCGAGAGATCCATGCATATTTTGAGATACTTCAGTAAGGATGTTTTGAACATATGGTTAAGCTCTATCCATCCATGCCTTTGTTTGCAATTATGGAGTGCCATAGCTGGAGTCAATCGAGCTCTACTTTTGCTATAAAATGTTTCCTGGCAGATTGTTTACATGTTATTCAATTTTGCCAAGGTTGTTGTAGTTGATCCGTGTATGCTATGATGTTGTTCTTGCCATGTATATCTTCTATGCCATGTCTTCTTGATGGATGTATGCTTATTTTATCATGTAATGCTCTGTAGTGAGTGCATCGAGCTCTTAAACATGCCTACTTGTTATCTGTTTTTGTCATGCCGTGTTGCTGAATCTGTTAACGAAACTTGCTATTTACATGGGTGATATTGTATTTTCTGATCCTTTTTGGCTTATGGTCAGTAAGGGACTTTTGTTCTATGCTTTGAGTAGATTCATGCCATGCCTTGTTTTGCTATTATAAGTTCCTGTAGCATGTAGTTTGCTTGCTCTGAACATTGCTACCTGATGCTGTTTCTGCCATGTTCAGTAATTTCACCAAGTCTGTGAAGCTGATAAATTTTGCACTTTTGCCATGCTTGTTTGGACCTGTTATGGTGTGAATTAGCCGTAGCTCAATGTTCATCTTTTGTCAAGCATCTTGAGTAGATCACTGCCATATGCTTTGTTGGTACGTTTGGGTGCATTAGCTTAATTTCTTGTTGCTTGCTATGTGGCATCATGCTGTTAATGGCAGATTTGTGCCATTCTTGTTTTGCTTGTCATTTGCAAACCGTGCATCCGATTCCGGTGATCTTTATATCGATTTCAACCGAAATCATCTCATCTTTCTAGAGGCATACTTGGTTTGCCAAGTTGATGCATGGTTCGTCATTTTCCTTCCGGAGCATGCATATGCATTGCATAGCACATCTCGCATATCATGCCATTTATTGCATCATGTTGCTTGTGTATTGCACCGTGATTTATTGTGGTTCCTTTGTTTGTGTTCTTGCTTTGGGTAGAGCCGGGAGACGAGTACGTGAACGAGGAACCTGTTGAGAACGCTTACGAGGATCAAGCTTTCGACAACTCTGAGAACTTTGCAGGCAAGATGACCATACCCTCGAAATCACTTCTATCTTTGCTTGCTAGATGCTCGCTCTTTTGCTATGCCTATGCTACGATGCCTATCACTTGCTTTGCTCAGCCCCTAACCATCCTTTCCTAGCAAACCGTTGATTGGCTATGTTACCGCTTTGCTCAGCCCCTCTTATAGCGTTGCTAGTTGCAGGTGAAGATGAAGTTTGTTCCTTGTTGGAACATGGAGATGTTGTTCCTTGTTGGAACATGTTTACTTGTTGGGGATATCACAATATATATCTGCTATAATTAATGCATCTATATACTTGGTAAAGGGTGGAAGGCTCGGCCTTATGCCTGGTGTTTTGTTCCACTCTTGCCACCCTAGTTTCCGTCATACCGTGTTATGTTCCTTGATTTCGCGTTCCTTACGGTTGGGTGATTTATTGGACCCCTTGACAGTTCGCTTTGAATAAGACTCTTCAAAGAAGGCCCAACATTGGTTTTACCATTTGCCACCTAAGTTTTTTTTCCCGGGTTTTCGAGCCCGAGGGTCATCTTTATTTAACCCCCGGACCGGTGCTCCTTCGAGTGCTTGGTCGAACCGGCAGATCTGCGGGGCCACCACGGGCAACTCGAGGCTTGGTTTTACTCGTAGGCTGACCTATTCGGATGTGCCCTGAGAATGAGATACGTGCAGCTCCTATCGGGATTTGTCGGCACAATCGGGCGGCTTTGCTGGTCTTGTTTTATTGCTGTCGAAATGTCTTGTAGTCCGGGATTCGAGATTGATCGGGTCTTCCGGTAGAAGGAATATCCTTCGTTGACCGTGAGAGCTTATAATGGGCTGTTGGGACACCCCGCAGGTATTATCTTTCAAAGCCGTGCCCGCGGTTATGAGGCAGATGGGAATTTGTTAATGTCGGTTGTAGAAAACCGAAGTTGACCTTAATTAAAATACACATCAATCGGCGTGTGTAACGTGATGGTCTCTTCTCGGCGGAGTCCGGGAAGTGAACACGGTGTTGGAGTTATGTTTGAAGTAAGTAGTTCAGGATCACTTCTTGATCGCTACTAGCTTCACGATAGTGCTTTGCTTCTCTTCTCGCTCTCTTTTGCGAATGTAGCCACCATATATGCTAGTCGCTGCTGCAGCTCCACCTCAAAACTCTGTCCTTCCTATAAGCTTAAATAGTCTTGATCTCGCGGGTGTGAGATTGCTGAGTCCCCGTGACTCACTGATTCTACCAAAACAGTTGCAGTGCCGACGATGCGGTCTGCAGGTGACGAACCGAGCTCAAGTGGGAGTTCGACGAGGAACGTGGTCGTTACTATGTGTCCTTTCCTCGATGATCGAGAGTGGAGCCCAGCTTGGGACGATCGGGGATCTGTGTAGCATTTGGGGTATCTTCTTTTATTTTGGTTCCGTAGTTGGACCTTGAGTGTAATCTGAATGATGGATGTTTATTTATGTATTGTGTGAAGTGGCATTGTAAGCCAACTATGTATCTCTTTCCTTATGTATTACATGGGTTGTGTGAAGATTACCTCACTTGCGACATTGCTTTCAATGCGGTTATGCCTCTAAGTCGTGCTTCACACGGGAGATATAGCCGCATCGAGGGCATTACAAGTTGGTAATCGAGCCATCCCCACTTAGGAGCCCCGCTTGATTGTTTGTTTGGCGTTGTTGAGTCTAGAACAAAATGTTTTGAGTCTTAGGATTATATATATCGGAGAGTAGGATTCTTTTTACTCCCAGTCCTTAAATCGCTCTGGTGAGGTCTCCGACGAGAAGTTTTGACTCTCCTCTCCTCAAATTTCACTAAAAAATTTTAGGATCACGCGGGTATCTTGGAATCGCTCCTATGGTTTTGTGACGAGAACATTGTTCTTGGTGCCTCGACATTTAGGGGTTGTGGCAGTGTCCCGGGAGTTGAGCTCCGAGGTGTTGTCGCCACAATTTTATCGTTGCATTCTGGAATACCGAGATTTGCCGACATCGAAATCTCTTTTGTGCAGTTGTTGGTGAGATAACCCGATAACCCGAAGATCGGGCGAGCTCGAGTATTGCCATGACTCAGATAACGGATGCTTTTCAAGGTCGAGGTACACGATTTCAAGTTTTCTTGGTTATGTGTTGACGGATGGATACAAATGGATCTAGGTATTGTTAGTTTGGGTGATATATTTTGTGTCCCCGTATCCCCAACACCAGATTGCATAACCGAAAGTTTGGGAGTTTATAGGTGGGATTCAAGTAGCTCCTAGCATTTCTTCCCGCAGATATTTGGTTTGTGATTGGGTAATCCTTACCACTTATTTGTTCAAGCCGTACCTCGTTATTTTTTTTTCATCAACCCTTAATCAAGTGGCTTCTCACCTTAATGGACGTGTGATGTTAACTTTGGAATTCATTCGCTCATCCTTGTTCAATGTTTATTGTGAAGACTATTTGTTGCAATTTCTATCCGCTGATTCAACTTGTCTATCTGTCTATCAAAGTGCTAACGGATGTCACCTCTTCAGATGGCTCCGCCAACGCCTCGAATCGGAACGCAATGAAGGGAGTCGGTCGAACCTCCACCTCCACCTCCGCCCCGAGGCATGGCAAGCTATCATGGCAGCCACCAATGCCAATGCTCGATGATTTTGCAACTCTTGCAAGAGCGCACTCAAGGGCAAGGCAATCAAGGAAATCAAGGCCAAGGCAACAACCAGCCGACTTTGCTACCCTCGATCGGTTCCTCGCTAATCAGCCAAGTCTTTCGGTTTACGTAGTCGAGGCCACAGACGCCGACGATTGGCTTGTGGACATCTGCAAACATTTTGAATGTAGCAATGTCGGACCGAGGACTTTGTCAAGTTTGCATCATTTCAACTCAAGGACCAAGCTGCCGAGTGGTTCCAAGAATACAAAGATTCCAGAGGAGGTCGTGTCATTACAGGATGAGTTCCGCCGAGACTTGAGCTCACCACATTCCAAAAGTGTTGTTGAGAGCAAGCGTGAGGAGTTCCGCAATCTCAAGCAAGGCAACATGTCGTGTATCAATACAATATCCAGTTCGAAACTCGCTCGCTTTGCTAAGCAAGACGTCCACGATGAAAAGAGTATGATCTATCAATTCAGAGGTGGTCTCGAGAAGATCTGCAATTAGCTCTCGTGCTTTTTGAGCCGTAAAAGTATGATGAATTCTACAACATGGCATCAAGCAAGAAGCTGCCCAGCTCAAATGTGAGGCTTCTAAGAAGAGAATCAGGATGCAGTTCAGTCTTCTTCTTCCTCTCAAGTGGCAGCTAAGCAGCGAAGTTCTACCTTCCTCCTCCTCCATTCCGTCAGCCTTATCGGCAGAAGAACTCAGGTGGTCGTGGATCTTCCCACCCGCCCAACCCAAAGCTATCGTAACAAGTCTAATTCTCAAGCTCCAAGGTCAAATGCTCCTTACCACCGTCCGCTCTCAGAGGTGACTTGCAACAAGTGTCAGCAGAAAGGTCACTACGCGAACAAGTGCTTCAACCAAAGGCGCCTTCCGCCTCCTCCTCCTATGAAATCTTCAAGCAATGCAGTGGTCAAGCATAATCCAAAGCATGCCAAGGTGAATATGATGAATGCAGCGCAAGCGGAGGAATCTACTGATGTGATAATGGGTAATCTCTCAGTTAATGATATTCCTGCAAAAGTTTTATTTGATACTGGTGCATCGCATTGTTTCATGTCAAGACCGTTTTTTGCCAAGCATGAGTTCACTTCTTCACATTTGGGTAAACCCATGGATGTCATTTCTCCGGGTAAACGGTTGAGCTTCAGTTTGGTGGTTCCGGATACCACAATCAAGATGGGCGACTATAGATTTCTGGCTAAACCAATTGTCCTTGGTGACTCGGATATTGATCTTATTCTTGGGATGGATGGCTTTCAAAGACAAAGCTCAGCTTGATTGTGCTGCTGTGGAAATTCAATTGACTCACTCTTCTAATGATGTGATCATCTATGCCGCCGTGATGAAACCATTCGGTTGTTTTCTCTCAATGAGAAGGGCTAATTGGATGCTATCTCTCGATTCCAAATGCTTGTGAGTATCAAGATGTCTTTCCGTAAGAGCTTCCAGAATGCCTCCTCACCGCCGCTTGAATTCGTTATCGATCTTGAGCCCGGCGCTGAACCCGCTTGCAAGCGCCCATACAAGCTTGGACCTAATGAGCTAAAGGAATTGAAGAAGCAGCTCGATGAACAAGAGCGTCTGGGTTGATCAGCCGAGTTCATCTCCTTGGGGTTGTGGTGTTCTTTTTGTCCGAAGAAGGATGGCATGGACCGACTTTTGTCGCCGACATCGTCCATTGAATAAGAAGACAATCAAGAACAAGTATCCACTTCCCAACATCAATGAGCTTTTCGAGCAACTCAAAGGTGCTAAAGTGTTCTCCAAGCTTGACCTTCGTATGGGTTATCATCAGATTCAGATTCGTGAACAAGATATTCCCAAGACAGCTTTGAGAACAAGCTTTGGTTCTTATGAATATCTTGTCATGTCTTTCGCCTTGTCAATGCTCCTCCAACATTCTCTCGAATGATGAAATTCATCTTCAACCCCTACACCAATGAATTCGCCTTGGTCTATCTTGATGATATTTTGGTCTTCTCCAAGAATAAGAAGGATCATGCCAAACATTTGCGATTGGTGCTAGACAAGCTCAGAGAGCATCAATTCTATGCGAAGTTTTCCAAATGTGAATTTTGGCTTGATGAAGTTCTTTACCTTGGCCATATCATATCTGCCAAGGGCATCGCTGTTAATCCCGAGAAGGTGTCTGTAGTTGTGAATTGGGAACCTCCTCAGAATGTCAAGCAGCTCCGCAGTTTTCTTGGTCTTGCAAGCTATTGCCGAAGATTCGTTGAGAATTTCTCCGAGATTGCAAAGCCTCTTTCCAACCTCCTCCAGAAGCATGTGAAGTATGTCTGGTCTCCTGAGTGTGACGTTGCTTTCAATACTCTCAAAGAGAAACTCGTCACAGCTCCTGTCTTGACTCCTCTTGATGAATCCAAGCCATTCGAAGTTTTCTGTGATGCTTCTCTTCAAGGTCTCGGTGCTGTGTTAATGCAAGAGAAGAGAGTTGTGGCTTATACCTCTCGTCAGCTAAAGCCCAACGAAAATAACTACCCCACTCACGATCTTGAGTTGGCGGCAGTTGTCCATGCATTGATAACATGGAGACATCTCTTGTTGGGAAGGAAAGTGGACATTTTCACCGATCACAAGAGCCTCAAGTATATCTTCACTCAACCCAACCTCAACCTCAGGCAAACTCGATGGGTCGAAATGATTCAAGAGTACAACCCAAGTATTGAATATACTCCGGGCAAGGCCAATGTCATTGCAGATGCTTTGAGCAGGAAAGCTTACTGCAACAGTTTAATCCTCAAGCCCTTCCAACCGGATCTCTGTGAAGCTTTCCGCAAGCTGAATCTTCAAGTTGTTCCTCAAGGCTTTCTTACCAACCTCATAGTCTCTCCTACTTTGGAAGACCAAATTCGTGAGGCTCAATTCCTGGATACCATGGTGAAAAAGGTGAAGCGTGGTATCGACAAGGGCATTTCCAAATACAAGTGCTTCCACATTGATGACAAAGATACTCTTTTCTTCGAGGACCGGATTGTGGTTCCTAAGGGTGATCTACGTAAAGTCATTATGAACGAGGCGCACAATTCGCTTCTATCCATTCATCCTGGAAGTACGAAGATGTACCATGACCTCAAGCAGTCATATTGGTGGACTCGAATGAAGCGAGAAATTGCTCAATTCGTGAATGAGTGTGATGTCTGCAGAAGAGTGAAAGCAGAACACCAACGACCAGCTGGTCTCCTCCAACCTCTTGCTATTCCGGAATGGAAGTTTGATCATATTGAAATGGACTTCGGACTGGATTTCCAAAGTCCAAGCGTGGAAATGATGTTATCTTCGTTGTCATTGACAAGCTTACTAAAGTGGCTCATTTTCTTCCTATCAAAGAATCCATCACAGCAGCTCGGTTGGCGAGCTATACACCTCCGTGATTGTCTCCTTGCACGGCATTCCACAATTGATCTCTTCGGACCGTGGCAGCATCTTTACCTCCAATTTTGGGATTCTTTTCAGACGGCCATGGGCACCAACATTCGCTTCAAAGACAGCTTTCCATCCTCAAACAAGTGGCCAAGTCGAGCGAGTCAATCAAATCCTTGAAGACATGCTCGTGGCTTGTGTCATTTCCTTCGGTATGAAGTGGGAAGATTGTCTTCCATATGCCGAAGTTCTCCTACAACAACAGCTTCCAAGCGAGTTCGGCAAGGCCCCATTCGAAATTCTCTATGGCGAAAGTGCCGACTCCTCTCAATTGGTCCGAGACAGGTGAACGCCAACTTCTTGGCAACGACTTGATCGAAGTCAAGAAATGTGCAAAGTCATTCATGAGAATCTCAAAGCCGCGCAATCGCGCCGGAAGAGCTATTATGATGACAAGCACCGTGATGTGGCTTTTGAAATCGGAGACCATGTCTACCTCGCGTCTCTCCAATGAAAGGCACTCGCCGCCCGGTATCAAAGGAAGCTTGCCCCTAGATCGTGGGTCCTTTCAAGATCATTGGCAAAAGAGGCGATTTCGCCTATCAACTTGAGCTTCCGTCCAACTTCGCGAACGCACGATGTGTTTCATGTGTCACAACCTTCGCAAGTGCTTCAAGACTCTGAACGCACTATCAACTTCAAGAAATTGACCTTCAAGAAGATCTCTTATCATGAGCACCCGTTGCTATTCTTGAAGAAACCGAGCGCAAGACTCGCAACAAGTCAATCAAATTCCTGAAAGTGAAGTGGTCACACCATTCGACCGAGAAGCCACCGGGAGCGCGAGGATCACCTCCGTTCGAATATCCCGAGTTCTTTTAGTCCTAGATCTCGGAAGAGATCCTCTTGTAGTGGTGGAGTGTTGTAACACCCGGATGTAACTTTCCATATTTGTAACTCCAACTCTTGCCATTTTCGCATTGTGATATGATATTCCTCCGTGGTTGGGTTTTTCTTCTTTTGCATTTTTTCCATGTCATGCATTTCATATCATGTCATCATGTGCATCTCATTTGCATACGTGTTCGCCTCATGATTCCGAGCATTTTTCCGTTGTCCGTTTTGCAATCCGCACTCCTATGTCCCCGGCGCCCCTTTACATTTTTCCATGAGCGGTACTAAACTTTCTCGAAATGGACCGAGGTTTGTCAAGTGGCCTTGGTATACCACCGTAGACCACCGTCAAGTTTCGGTCATTTGGAGCTCGCTTGGTACTCCAACGGTTAACCGCACTCTCGCAAAGGCCTCTTTTGTTGCAGCCCAACACCCCTTCAAAACAGCCCAATAACCCATCTAAGTCACTTCCATGCTCTCCGTCGTCGGATCACGATCGTGGGCGAAAACCAGACTCCATTTGAGCTTCCTAGCTCCTTCTACCTATAAATATAGCCTTCCCCCCAAATTCCGGATGAAACCCTAGCTCCCGCTCCTCTCCCCAAGCCGGACACGTCCGGGCGGCACGGACGCGTCCGCCCGCAGCGCCAAGAGCCAACCAGGGCTGCCACGTGGCCCCCGTCGCCGCCCGACCGCGCCCAGACCCTGGGCCCGGCGCCGGGCCCTCCGGCCGCGCCCGCTGCCCGCTGGCCTCCGCCTCGGGCCTCGCCCGCCTCGGCCCGCCCGCCCGGCCGCCCGCCGCCCGCCCGCCGGCGCCCGCCGCCCGCCTCCTGGCGCCGCCTCCGGCCCGGCCCCGCGCCCTCTCGGCCGGCCCTCTCCTCCTCCGGCCCGCCCTGCCCGGCCTCTCCTCCTTCCGGCGAGCCGCCGCCGTCCTCGATCCGCGTGCGGATCTCAGATCCACCAAGCCCGGTTGACTTCTTCTCCCCCCCCCCCAAATCGCCTAAGTCTTTATTCCTGTGATAATTTGTTGCATTTTCATCGTGCCATAACTTTGCACCTGTGGCTCCGTTTGGGGCGTATATATATCAAATTGTTCGTCTCAATGAGTAGATCATTTCATCTCATTGCATCATTTTCATTTGAGCTCATCTTGATGCCCGAAATGCTGTTGGAAGAGGGCTATGTGATGTTAGTTTCATTTCTTAATGTAACATGCACTTTTGTCATTTTTGCCATGATTGATGTGTGCACCCTATGAACTTGAGTCCTACATGTGTTTTGTAATATGCCATGCCATCTTTCCAGAGGTGTATGCCATGTATTTTTGTGATCTATGTGGTGACTAGCACAAGCATGCAAACTAGGCTTCCCGATGTTGCTGATTTCAGCCCTGCTTTTCTTGATATTTTTATGCCATGTTAACTTGATGCTACCGAGAGATCCATGCATATTTTGAGATACTTCAGTAAGGATGTTTTGAACATATGGTTATGCTCTATCCATCCATGCCTTTGTTTGCAATTATGGAGTGCCATAGCTTGAGTCAATCGAGCTCTACTTTTGCTATAAAATGTTTCTGGCAGATTGTTTACATGTTATTCAATTTTGCCAAGGTTGTTGTAGTTGATCCTGTATGCTATGATGTTGTTCTTGCCATGTATATCTTCTATGCCATGTCTTCTTGATGGATGTATGCTTATTTTATCATGTAAAGCTCTGTAGTGAGTGCATCGAGCTCTTAAACATGCCTACTTGTTATCTGTTTTGTCATGCCCATTCTTTGAATCATTAATCTAAACTTGCTATTTACATGGGTGATATTGTATTTTCTGATCCTTTTTGGCTTATGGGCAGTAAGGGACTTTTGCTCTATACTTTGAGTAGATTCATGCCATGCCTTGTTTTTCTATTATAAGTTCCTGTAGCATGTAGTTTGCTTGCTCTGAACATTGCTACCTGATGCTGTTTCTGCCATGTTCACTAATTTCACCAAGTCTGTGAAGCGGATATATTTTGCACTTTTGCCATGCTTGTTTGGACCTGTTATGGTGTGAATTAGCCGTAGCTCAGTGTTCATCTTTTGTCAAGCATCTTGAGTAGATCACTGCCATATGCTTTGTTGGTACGTTTGGGTGCAGTAGCTTAATTTCTTGTTGCTTGCTATGTGGCATCATGCTGTTAATGGCAGATTTGTGCCATTCTTGTTTTGCTTGTCATTTGCAAACCGTGCATCCTATTCCGGTGATCTTTATATCGATTCCAACCAAAATCATCTCATCTTTCCAGCGGCATACTTGGTTTGCCAAGTTGATGCCTGGTTCTTCATTTTCCTTCCGGAGCACGCATATGCATTGCATAGCACATCTCGCATATCATGCCATTTATTGCATCATGTTGCTTGTGCATTGCACCGTGATTTATTGTGGTTCCTTTGTTTGTGTTCTTGCTTTGGGTAGAGCCGGGAGACGAGTACGTGAACGAGGAACCTGTTGAGAACGCTTACGAGGATCAAGCTTTCGACAACTCTGAGAACTTTGCAGGCAAGATGACCATACCCTCGAAATCACTTCTATCTTTGCTTGCTAGATGCTCGCTCTTTTGCTATGCCTATGCTACGATGCCTATCACTTGCTTTGCTCAGCCCCTAACCATCCTTTCCTAGCAAACCGTTGATTGGCTATGTTACCGCTTTGCTCAGCCCTCTTATAGCGTTGCTAGTTGCGGTGAAGATGAAGTTTGTTCCTTGTTGAACATGGAGATGTTGTTCCTTGTTGGAACATGTTTACTTGTTGGGATATCACAATATATATCTGCTATAATTAATGCATCTATATACTTGGTAAAGGGTGGAAGGTCTGCCTTATGCCTGGTGTTTTGTTCCACTCTTGCCACCCTAGTTTCCGTCATACCGGTGTTATGTTCCTTGATTTCGCGTTCTTTACATGGTTGGGTGATTTATGGGACCCCTTGACAGTTCGCTTTGAATAAGACTCCTCCAAGCAAGGCCCAACATTGGTTTTACCATTTGCCACCTAAGCCTTTTTCCCCGGTTTTTGAGCCGAGGGTCATCTTTATTTTAACCCCGGACGGTGCTCCTTCGTCTGTGGCCCGAACGGCAGATCAAGGGGCCACCACGGGCAACTCGAGGCTTGGTTTTACTCGAGGCTGACCTATCCGGATGTGCCACGAGAACGAGATATGTGCAGCTCCTATCGGGATTTGTCGGCATAATCGGGCAGCTTTGCTGGTCTTGTTTTATTGCTGTCGAAATGTCTTGTAGTCCGGGATTCGAGATTGATCGGGTCTTCCCGGTAGAAGGAATATCCTTCGTTGACCGTGAGAGCTTATAATGGGCTAAGTTGGGACACCCCTGCAGGGTATTATCTTTCGAAAGCCGTGTCCGCGGTTATGAGGCAGATGGGAATTTGTTAATGTCCGGTTGTAGAAAACCCGAAGTTGACCTTAATTAAAATACACATCAACCGCGTGTGTAACCGTGATGGTCTCTTCTCGGCGGAGTCCGGGAAGTGAACACGGTGTTGGAGTTATGTTTGACGTAAGTAGTTCAGGATCACTTCTTGATCGCTACTAGCTTCACGACCGTGCTTTGCTTCTCTTCTCGCTCTCTTTGCGTAATGTAGCCACCATATATGCTAGTCGCTGCTGCAGCTCCACCACAAAACTTTGTCCTTCCTATAAGCTTAAATAGTTTTGATCTCGCTGGTGTGAGATTGCTGAGTCCCGTGACTCACAGATTCTACCAAAACAGTTGCAGTGCCGACGATGCGGTGCAGGTGACGAACCGAGCTCAAGTGGGAGTTCGACGAGAACGTGGTCGTTATTATGTGTCCTTTCCCGATGATCAGTAGTGGTGCCCGGTTGGGACGATCGGGATCCGTGTAGCATTTGGGGTATCTTCTTTTATTTTGGTTCCGAGTCGGACCTTGAGTGTAATCTGAATGATGGATGCTTATTTATGTATTGTGTGAAGTGGCGACTGTAAGCCAACTATGTATCTCTTTCCCTTATGTATTACATGGGTTGTGTGAAGATTACCTCACTTGCGACATTGCTTTCAATGCGGTTATGCCTCTAAGTCGTGCTTCGACACGTGGGAGATATAGCCGCATCGAGGGCGTTACACGAAGCCAATGTGGATCCTACAGGGCCAATGCACCAGTGGCCCATGAAGCCAATGAAGCCCATAAGCAGATGAAGTCAATGCCGCACCTGACACAAATCTGCAGCCTGACGTCAATGCCACTGCTCCTGTTCCGCCTCCAAGGCCACATACTATCGAGCAAGCATACAACTATGGCCAGCTTATCACTGTCAGATGGCCCATTCTGATTCCTCTACCTGCTGCTAGTCCTCAATTTGATTACCATGTCGAGCACAGGCCTCAGGTTCAGAAGCCAAAGCCAAGACTTCCCATATTTCCAGGTACTGCCACTTCGCCAGGATCTTTCAATGTCAACTGCTTCATTGCACACAAAACCTTCTTCGATAGAGCAAAGAACCCCTACACCAGGCCCAAGATTTCATCTGATCGGTTTTGGAGTTATCAGCAGCGCAGCTATTATTCATGCATTCTGTACAACCAAGGCCGCATATTTCCGCATATGCGCCTTGATACTGAAGCCATAGCTGGCCTGCCCTACTTAGAAGAAGCTCTCTATTGCTTCAGAGAGGCTGGCTTACTGCACTTTGTCACTGATAAGGAGCACTGGAATGAAGAGTTGTTGCTTCAATTCTACGCCACTCTTCATATCAGAGGCTACTACAGGGATCCTAAAACTTGGGTACTTGAGTGGATGACAGGAAATGTCCATCATGAAGCCAAAGCATTTGATGTCATTGAGCTTACTGGCCCGCCCACTCCAGGGAATCTCTATGAGCCTGGTTGTCAGCTTCACACTGCAGCTTTCACAAGTCAGAACCCGACATGAGCCAGATGCTAAGCATGATGAAGCCATTGCCTCCAGATGCAGCATATCCTACGGAGTTCTTTGTTGAAGACCTTGAGTATCTGCCACGCACAATCTATCACATCATAAGGAGAACTCTCTGGCCCATCAAAGGACATTCTCCAAAGGCTAAGCTAGAAGGTGAAATGAAGACATTGGTCTTCCATATTCTTCATGGAAAAAGCTTCAATGCACATGATTTCTTCATCCGCCAACTTGCTGCATCAGGATCTGACATTTTTGGCTTGAATTTCTATGCTCCATGGATCATGCGCCTGATCAAGCTTCACACTGCTTTCAACTATCAGCCATCTACGCGCAACCACATTGTCTTCTTGCCAGATGTCGATTTGTCGGTTGAAGCCATCTATCCCGAGCCTGACAAGGAGCCAATCTATCTTCATAATGCTGATCATCAGAGCTTCACTCAGCCCATTGAAGGTGTGCTGGCTGCCACTCGAGTCTATCCGTTGGCTGGTACTACACGTGCACCTCACCGTGCCCAAACCGACGCCACTGACAGCGCAATTGCTCAATGGCCTCGAAGGCGATCTCATGTTCTCAATGACCGAGAGCTTCTCGTTGGCCTGCATCAGAAACAAGATAGGCATCATGATTGTCTCAAGCGCCAGATGCAGAGCATCATGACTGACGTCAATCGCATTTGCAACCTTGCAACCAAGAATGCCTTTGTCGCTCATGAAACCTGTTGACGCACATGGAAAGGGCCGATGCTTATGTGTGTTGAGGACGATGGCTTCTCAGAAAGATTCAAGTTTGATTCCACTCCGCCCAGAAATGTTGTTCTGCGGCGCACTCCATCTCTTGAAGACTCAGAGTACTCCTCTTCTGCAGCAATCGTGAATGCTCGTGTGATCGATGATCAAGATGATGCCACTTCGCCACCTCTAACACGAATCGGCACTGCTCCAAGTTCGTCTGCACCGCCAAACCTCGACACCAACCATGCGACTTCTCCTTCTCCTTCTGGGGATGAGTAGAGGCTCAATGTCTTCAACCCTTTTTGGTCCTTACTGACAAAAGGGGGAGAAGCTATGAGTTGCTTTATATTTTGCCTAGTGTTTACAACTCTTTCTCTTGATACATTTGGTTCTCTGATTTGTAACACTTAAACTCAATGGTCGTCTGCTACTTATTTGCTATTTTGTGATGCGATGATAAATTCCACACTTAAATCATTTTGCAGACGTCCATTTTTCATTATGCATGTCATTATCTTCATTACATCAAATCATGCACGATGAATTGTCGTCATAAGTTGAAGAGGATCTCTACAAGTAGAACCTGCCATGTGCATTTGCATTCCAAAGGCAAATTACTTATATGCACATCTTCAGGGGGAGCCTTTTGCTACTTATGAAGACAATACCTCATCCTTTACAATTTCACATATTTCACATACTTATATCCCCGTTGAAAACTCCAACTAGTTTGTCATCAATCACCAAAAAGGGGGAGATTGTAAGTGCATCTAGTGCCACCCCTAGTTTGGTTTTGGAGTATTGACGACAAACGTGGTTGAGGGACTAATGTGTTTGTGAGAATTGCAGGATAACACAGGTAGTAGTCCCTCCTTGATTTGGTTTACCTACCGGAGATGACCCCTGAAAATGTATGAAGACATTGAAGTTAATTGAGTGAAGACTATGGAGCGCGAAGACTTAGCAGTTTCGTTGTTTCTTTTCTTCTTTGTTAAGTCATAGGAACCACCGCACTGTTAAGTGGGGTCCAAGTGAACAAAGTCAGAGTGACTGAAGTGACGCTCAACCAAAATCCTATGTCTTCGAGTGAAGACAATGAGAGCAAATCTTATCCAGGGTCGGATAAGTCAGCTTTACTAGTAGCCCAAGTCAAGCTGTCGCGTGTGTTTGAAATCTGACCTTTGTGACACGTGTCAGTTCCTTAGTGACCTAGGGTCATTTCGGACAAATCAGGTCGGGTTTCCTAGTGGCTATAAATAGCCCACCCCTACACCATAAATTGGTGGCTGCTCAGAGTTAGTGCATTGCTTTTGTCGTTTGAGAGCAACTCACCTCCGAAGCTTTTGAGAGAGAGAGAAATCCTTGTGAGGACAAAGCCCAAACACCCAGACCCAAAGAGTGTTAGGCATCACTGAAGTCTTTCTGTCCGCGTGATCTGAAGACTTGTTATACTTGAGGGTTGTGCATCCTCTAGCCGGTTAGGCGTCGCGTTCTGAGCATCCAAGAGTAATTGTGGATTGCCGGTGAACGAAGTATGTGAGGGTTTGGAAGTCTACCTTGAAGACTTACCAGAGTGATTGGGCGGGGACTGTGTGTCCTTAGCTCAAGGGGAATAAGGTGAAGACACAGTCTTCTGAGTTCAATCTCAACCTCCCTAACTGACGTACAGTTGTCACAAAGAAGCTGGAACTGGTCGAACAAATCCTTGTCTTGAGTAACACTTTGGTTCTATCTCTTACTCTCCTTACTTACAGTTTGTCTTTGTGAAGTCATTGCCTGATTACTCTATCTATTTGTGTTCCTTTGTGTGACTACTTGTTCTGATTGGCTTCATACTATCTTCCATCCTGATCCTACTACATAGCTGCTATCAGTCATCATGCTTTAGCTTCATACTTGTTTGACTATGGCTTGTCTAGGGTAGTTCATCTTCCGCTGCATGTTTATAGGTCCAGTTTTCATGTTTGTCTTCGAAACTTTCGTGTTTTGAAGACTTCCGTAAAAATCGCCTATTCACCCCCCCCCCTCTAGTCGATAACTAGCACTTTCAGTTTGAATGTTGTATATATCGTTGTTTCGAACTGTTTATTGTCTCGAAATGCTTGTGGGCTAAATGAGGGCATCACCATTCTCCAGTGTTCAGAGTATATCCCCTTTTTTCAAGTTATAATTTGAGCCCAGTGTCTTTTCGATGATGTACACTTTTTGGGCCAGTGAGGTGTCGTTGAATATGGGCCGAGTAGTAACGCAATGCCGAACAGGTCAATTATGACTCTCATGCCGGGCTCTCAAAAGATCCTCAAAAAAGGCCAGGCTCTCAAAAAAATAAAGAATAAGTCCTCTTAGGCCGACATGTGGGTGGCACCGCTGTTTTCGCGCACTTGCGCGCCGAGATCATATTGGCGCGTGTTTGAAATTCATGCTACCATTTCAACCCCAATCTCCCCCACCTCTGGAATCTCAATTCCTACTGCAGTTCCGCCAAATCCCCCTCCTGTACTCCATGTACTCAAACGCACTATCATGTCGCCAGTCAACGTGGATCTCCGAGCTAGAGATCCTAAGGTCCGTCTTGCCTTCGGGCGTTGCGTGCTATCACTCAACTGTGGCATGGCGGCGCTTGACGACCAGTTTTGCCGGCAAAGTGCTGATGGTAACCATCAACGGCGATCGGCCTCCCGTCTCGCTGGACGACCTTGTCAAACCTCTTGGCATTGCGCACGACATCTAAATAAGTGACTTGCTCGTCGAAGTCTGTCCACCACCGACTGATCTCTTCATCGGGTTCCGGACAACTTACGACTGTAGTCGTGTGTTCGATTCTTCCCGGCCTTCGTTCTGCGATGGCGCGCTGGTGAGCTTTGAT
This sequence comes from Aegilops longissima, assembly GCA_021605205.1. Lineage (NCBI taxonomy): Eukaryota > Viridiplantae > Streptophyta > Magnoliopsida > Poales > Poaceae > Aegilops > Aegilops longissima. The sequence goes on from CM038682.1 coordinate 402,880,238, forward strand.
CGGTGGCACCCGGGATGGGGCTCGGTGCCCTCGGAGCTTGAGTTTTTAACAAAGCTTACCTTCCACGGCATGCCTCGACATGTTTGGAACAGCGAGTCCATGAATGAGCTTATGAACGACCTTGGAGGAGAGCTCGTAAGTATGTTTGTTCCTCCAAACAGGTGCGCTCTGACGGTTATGGCATGGATGAAGAAGCCGTCCACCATGCCGAAGGTGATTGGTGTTGAGATACCGATGCAGGAACCAAGGTTGTACTATTCGTCGCCATCAAGGCTGCCATAGACCATGTTAGGGATGTACCTGTATCGAGTGTTCGTGCATGTCGAAGAAGTGGTCAATCCATCAATCGAAGTCCTGCCGCCGCCGTTGGTGTCAGGGTCGGTCGACGACGTCCATTACAGGAGTCAACATAAGACTTTCCATGTGTTTCTCGGAATGATGGATGGCACATGGCCTACTCCATCGCGCAGCGGAGGCCACTACTTCTTTGGGAGAAGAGGCATGGCTGGCTGCCTGGATGTGCTCTAATTTGAGGTAACTACTGAATCTTGTCAGATACTAGTTAAATCGGAGCTATCGGTGTGAAGCACTGATGTGCCAGTACATTTGATTTTGACATGTTCTATTTGTGTACCTGAACTTTTTTAGAAAGGGTTGTACGTCAACTTAATGTGCTAGCAGAATTTATTGTGTTGTCTGTCTGTTTTCTATGCAAAACGTTCAAGATATTTCCCCGTCATTGATAAAGACGATGAACCGTTATGTACGAGTTCATTGGTTTCAATATAGCCCTACCCATAGTGATCCACTACCACCGGGAACTTTTCATCCAACCCCCACCGGGAACTTTTATCCAAAGCCAACCAACTGGCTCGACTCACCACGTCTTGACTCGTTCTACGTACCGCGCGCACGGTAGCAATGGTGTCGGGGTAAAACCACGGCCACCTATGGGACCAGGAGTTCCCTTGTTGGTTCGGTAGGGGGCGACGCGTTGCACAAAGAGCAAAGGGCCATGGGGCAGCACGGCAGAGATCACATGGGCAGTTTACCCAGGTTCGGGCCGCTGCAAGGCGTAAAACCCTACTCCTACTTTGGTGGATTGATGGTGGAAACGGTGGTGGCTAGTGTAGTACACTTGCCCGGCAGGGGTTTCCTTGGGGCAGCAGCGACTACGCGTGTATGGGGGTGTGAGTTATCCAACCTTCTAACCCTACGGTTGACATGGGCCTCCTTTTATAGATCAAGGGGTCACCATAACGACAAAGTAGTCATTATGCATTGATATGATAGCAAACAATGCTATCATACCTAACTTTGCGGGCTAACAGGGCGCATTAAATGCACCGCTTAGTGTCACATCACTAGTTGCCCGGCAAGGCTTGCCGGGCTATCTTGCCAGCTCTGCGCCTGCTCTCTTGACACGTTGCAGGACGGGTGTCATCTGTGGGTTTCTTCTATAAGGAGAGGCAGCCATGTGGCAAATGACTGCCACTCAGTAACTGCGGCTTGACACGACACTGATTGACGACGTGGGTCATGGCCGAGTGGGTGGTGAGGTGTTTTTGCCTCTGTGAGCCCCGGCAGGCCCTACCGAGGTGCCTCGGTTATCTGCTTCTGGAGGTGGCCTCGCCCCTTGCCAAGCTCGGCTGCCCGGCTAGGGAGGCCTTTCTCTTGGCGATATTCTGCTTCTCTGGCTCGACCTTGGTCTCTCTGATCTGCATGCTGGTCCTTTGAATCTCTTGATTCCTTGTATTCTGACTTGGGTTGGTGCTTCAATCTTGTTCCTGTGCCTGTGCATAGTCTAGGCAACAGACCCAGGGTTCGTTGCACCGATAGAAGCCCCCGGGCCTACCCCGAATGCGCTGCCGAGCATCATCGTGGTAGGGCCTAATAAGTGCACAAGCAAGGGTTGCTTGAAGAGGCTGGTCTCTTGAGGTTTCTTGAGGTCTCTTTTGCTTCTTCATTAGCCTTGGTTCCGGGCCAGTTTCTTGTTTCCTCATGCGCTGCGTAAAGCCTATAGTGGTGCGGCCGCTCCAGTAATGGCCCGTGAATGACTTTAATGCATGAGGTAGAAACTGCCAATTTACTCTTCCCACTGCGCCCTTATCCTTAGCCACTTATGCTGCATGCGTCGCGTGGGGTAGGTAATGGAGGCGCGTGGCATGGGAGAACATCAAGGCGAGGGCCCGTTAGGCTTGAATTGGTGGAGGAGGGCGGTGGCCACCCGTTGATGGAGGAGCTGCCCTCCCTCGACCCGCCTATAAAAGGAGGGGTTGGAGGAAGGTGGAGTCATTCATCCCCGCACCCATTCTCCTTTTTTTCCTGCTTCTATTGGTCATGTTGAAGAGAAGAGCCTGGGGCCAGCCCCCCGGCTCTTGGTCGGGGCCGATGTGGCCACACGCTAGTGTTGACGCTTGGGGAGTGGGCCTGGTCCTTGCTGCGGCAAACTTCTTGTCTCCTCTGAAGCTCGGCCGGGAGGTGGGGCTGGAGATCATTGGTAATCCCAGTACTGCCCCTCCTGGAGGTCTCGGGGCTGATGCCGACGAGAGACGCGCCTTCCTGGCCGCCAAGGAGGGGAGTGGCGTGCCTCGAGCTCCCTGGTCATTCTAGCTGCTTGATGTTTCTCCGCTGGGGGTGCCGGGCTGGAGTCTTGGCACTTCCCGGGAGCAGCGGTGGTGAGGAGAAAGCGAGGGAAGACAGAGAAGGCGGGTGGCAGGGGGTCGGGTCGGAGTACGATGGCGTGGATGCCTTCGCCTCCGATCGGCGACCTGCCGCCTCGTCTTTCCGCTCTTTCCCTCCCTCCCCAGCACCGTCATCACCAGCCTCTTCGGGTGATAGCCGGGGAGGGATGTTCTCTTGGAGCCTTCTCCCTGCTTCCGGCGGTCTTCTGGCTGAGCTTTGGTGGATGAATACACTGACGCTCAAGCCGGGGCTTCTTGTTGGCTCTGGAGGTGGCGATCAGAAGGCGCCGTCCCTTCCCCCGCACTCCTCCTTCGCAGCCTTGCCACTCCCGGTCTTGTTAGGTCGTGCCCAATAGGCCCTAACGTGGCCGGGGTGGGCTCCTTCTTGGGTGCTCCTTTTCTCGTCTTTTCCTCCTTCCGCCGCAGTGCCTGAAGGAGGGAAAACGAAAAGAGGGGATCACGGGGCACTTATGTTTTTTCAAACTTAAATTTGTAGGCAATCGCCAAATTTTAATTCAAATAATGTAATCTCTTGGGTCCATCTTTGTGTTCTGTAATGCTTGTACTTGTATTAGCATATGAATGAAAAAGATGAACCTTGCCGGAAACTTGTGCACGTGTATGTCCATGTAGAGGTGGGAGGCCTCTTTAATGTAAATAAACAAGTTTTCTCCGGCAGGTTATCCTGCCGGTACCCTTTTTGTCTGCCGGAGAACTACGTCTGCCTGGGAACAGAAAGAGGGACCAACCCTCCGCCAACCCATTTTCCCCAAAGGCTACTGCGAACATTCTGACTGAAGCGACGTTCGAGTCATGGATGGGAGCATCTAAGTCTCAAAATATTGGCGGGGCTTTCTCATGCTCAAGTTATAGCCTTACAGAATACTAATGGACAGGAGGTAAAACTTATCTATTTCGCTTTTCCAGGGATCGCTGTGTCGGGAAATCTTCTCAACTCCTTGTCGAAGCCAAGTTCATGGCAAGGACTTGCAACTTCATGTAGATGAGAATGAATGCAGGATGCGATCCTATCTATATGCTTATGCAAATGATCATGAAATGCTTAATGCAGTGATCTTGGTGTGCTCATGCATGCGTGCAATCTTAGTTGGGCCCCCCCTACAGCGCTTCTTTATTTTCTCTTGCACGGGGTCATCGCCCCGGCTTTGTAAAGGGGTTACATGCAGCTGAGGGAAGGCCTATACAAAAGGGTTGCTGCCGGGCAGGGCCCGACAGCCGCGCCTTTCGGGTAGAACTTGTGGAGATGCTCAATATTCCATGAGTTTTGCAACTGAGTGCCATCTCTGGTCTCCAGACGGACTGCGCCAGGTCTGGTGACTCGTACTACCAGGTAAGGGCCTTCCCACTTTGGTGACAACTTGTGTGTACCCTTGGCAGACTGAACGCGCCTAAGGACAAGGTCACCTTCCTGAAAACACCGGACATGAACCCTACGGCTATGATACCGGCGCAAGGCTTGCTTCTAGCATGCAGCACACGTAGCAACCCAGAGACGGTTCTTCTCGAGTAGCACAGCGTCGTCACGCCGGTGCTGATCTTGCGCTACTTCATCGTAGGCAAGCACTCGAGGCGACCCGTAACTGAGTTCCATGGGGATAACTGCTTCTGCCTCCTAGACCATGGAGAAGGGAGTCTGCCCGGTAGCTCGGTTTGGTGTCGTTCTGAGGGACCAGAGAACTACCGATAGCTCCTTGGTCCACCGCTTGTCGTGCTTCTACAGCGTATCGAAAGTTCTTGTCTTGAGTCCACGTAGCACTTCAGCGTTCGCCCTCTCAGCTTGTCCATTGCTCCGGGGGTGTGCCACAGAGGCAAATGAGATCTTGCATCCGAGGGCATGAACATATTGCATGAAGGCATGGCTTGTGTACTGGGTGCCGTTGTTAGTGATGATCCTTGCTGGAACTCCAAAACAACACACCAATTCTTTCAAGAACTTGATAGCTGACTGAGCAGTCACCTTTCTCAAGGCAGTCACTTCCGGCCACTTTGTAAACTTGTCGATGGCAACGAACAAGAATTCAGAGTCCCCGATTGCTCGGAGGAAGGGGCCAAGGATATCGAGCTCCCAGACTAAAAATGGCCATGATTGAGGGATTGTTTGAAGAGCTTGGGCAGGCGGGTGTGTTTTCATGGAATGGAACTGGCAGGCTTATGTCATGACTAGCTCAACCGCATCTTGGAGGGCTGTGGGCCAATAGAATCCTTACTGGAATGCTTTCCCAGCTAATGCCCTTGATCCAATGTGGGAGCCGCACATTCCTTTGTGAATCTCAGACAGTAGTTCCTTTCCTTCTTCCCGGCAGACACACTTCAATTTCACACCATTGGGTCGCCTTCTGTACAGAGTGTCATTGACAAACTGATACATACTGGCCCTTGGGGCTACTTTTTCAGCTTCATCTTGGTTGCCGGGAAGCTCTCCGGTTTGGAGAAAGTGGACAATGTGCCTTGACCAAGTTGGAGCCTGCGGCTCGGCAACAAGGACTAACGGCACCTCCTCTGTGGCGGGAGCACCAGCCTCGTTCGCGGGGTTCGTGGACCCGGCTGGCGGGGGTGGTCCGGTAGGCTGTGAGGGGTTGTTTCCGGCAGCGAATCTGCCGGGAGCAGACGGCTCTACTAGGAGAGGCTTTCCGGTGTCCAACTGTCTCCTCTTCCGGGCCATTGTTGCCAGGGATACGAAGGGCTGAGTGAGATGGAGAACAAAAGTTCCTGGTTCCATAGGAAGCTTCTGCGAAGCACACTTTGATAGATGATCATCAATGTTGTTCTCCGCACGGGGTACGTGCTCTGTTTGCAATCCGTCAAAGTGCTCCTCCAATCTCCTCACTTCCTCGACATATGCCTCCATCAATGGACTTTGGTAATCCTTGTTGACTTGTCTCACCACAAGTTGTGAATCTCCTCGAATGACCAACTTCTTGATTCCCAATTCAACTGCAATTCTGAGTCCTGCAAGGAGTCCTTCACACTCAGCTGTATTGTTGGTTGCTTCTTCCCGTGCAAAATGCATTTGGACGACATACTTCAAGTGCTCCCCGGAGGGGGCGGCGAGAAGCATGCCAGCTCCTGCACCTTGCAGGGAAAAGGCACCATCAAAATACATAATCCATTCTTGGGGCGATTCCTTGCCGGGGATAGCTGTCTCCATTACTTCCCCATCAGGGGTTGGCATCCATTCTGCATAAACTCTGCCAATGCCCTGCTCTGGATAGTTGATGTGCTCTCAAACTTCAAACCAAACATGGATAACTCCAAAGCACACTCCACTATTCTTCCGGTAGCCTCTGGGTTTCGGAGTATCCTTTGCAACGGGAAACGAGTAACAACCATAATCTCATGGGCTTGGAAGTAGCGGCGAATTTTCCTTGAGGCCATAACGAGGCCAAAGATCAACTTCTGCCCACCAGAGCACCTCGATCTACCCCCTGTAACAGGGAGCTGACGACGTACACTGGGCGGTGCACCACTTTCTTCCTTGCCGCGTCCTTGGGGTTGCTATCATTGTCGTGCTCACTGATGTCTTGATCCTTCCCTAACCCTGCCGGTCTATGCTCACTTTCTGCCTCATTCACTTCTCTCTGCGCTACCAAGGCCACACTGTCCACTTGGTTGGTTGCCGCCAAGTATAGCAGCAACGGCTCCTGGGGTTTGGGAGCAACCAAGGAAGGCACAGAGGATAAGTAGGCCTTCAACTCTTGCAAAGCAGTATTTGCTTCCGGGGTCCACTTCATAGGGCCGGCCTTCTTCAAGATCTTGAAGAACGGCAAGGCGCGCTTGGCAGACTTGGAGATGAATCTACTAAGCGCGGCAACACATCCTGCCAGGCGCCTCACATCCTTAACTGTCCTTGGTGCTTGGATCTGCACAGTGGCTTTGATCTTGTCGGGGTTGGCTTGGATCCCACAATGGGATACAAAGAACCCAAGCAGCTTGCTGGAGGGAACACCAAATACCCACTTCTCTGGGTTGAGCTTCAGATTGATCTTGCGCAGATTATCAAACGTCTCCTCCAAATCTTAATTAAGGGTGTCCTTATCCTTGGTCTTGACCACAATATCATCCATATAGGCATCTATGTTTCTGTGTAGCTGTGGCTCAAAACCAATCTGGATTGCCCTTGCAAAAGTGGACCCGGTACTCTTTAATCCGAATGGCATGCAGACAAAGCAGTACGTACCTCACGGAGTGATGAACGACGTCTTCTCTTCATCTTCCTTGGACATGAAGATTTGGTGATACCTAGAGTATGCGTCCAGAAAGGAGAGCAAATCACAACCTGAAGTGGAGTCCATAATCTGGTGGATGCGCGGCAGGGGAAATGGGTATTTCGGGCAAGCTTTGTTGAGATTTGTGAAATCTATGCAAAGCCTCCACTTCCCGTTAGCCTTCCGGACTACCACTGGATTTGCAACCACGTGGGGTGCAGTACTCCTCTGACCAAACCAGCTGCCTCGAGCTTCTTGATCTCTTCTACAATGAACTGATGTCTCTCCAAGGCCTGCTTCCGGACTTTCTACTTGACAGGTCGGGCGAGTGGGCATACAGCAAGGTGGCGCTTGATTACCTCCCTAGGAATGCCGGGGATATCAGATGGTTGCCAGGCAAACACATCGATATTCGCCCGCAGGAAGGCAAGGAGCGTGCTTTCCTATTTTTCATCGAGGGTGGCGTTGATAGTGAAAGTACCATCAACGCCAGCCAGCCCTTCCTGGACCTTCTTCACTTGGGGTGCAACAATCTTGGACTCTTGTTGTTAGAACACTTCGGCACGTCGTCAATGGGTGCCATGCACTCGGTGGGGGCACGCTTCCCGGACTCTTTGTCGGAGGCCTTACAACCTCTCTTCTTCCTTTGCTTTCCTTGGCGGGAATTGCTGCTGCCGCTACCTCTGCCGTGACAGTGTCCCGGTACATCTTGTCTACACAAATAATTGCATCCTTCTCATCTGATGGGATGGTGATGACTCCCAGTGGCCCAGGCATCTTCAAGGTGTTGTAGGCATAGTGGGATGCTTCCATGAACTTAGCGAAGGCTGGGCGTCCAAGAATCCCATTGTATGGCAGGGGAAGATCAACCACATCAAACACAATCCTCTCAGTCAGGTAGTTCCGTTCTCCCCCAAATGTTACCGGCAACGTGATCTTTCCCTTAGGATGGCTCCTGCCGGGATTAACTCCTTGAAACATGCCAGTAACCTCTAGCTCATCTTCTCCTATCTAAAGCTTGTTGATAACTGCCAGGGAAATCAGATTCAATCCGGCCCCGCTGTCCATCAACATCTTTGTGACCTTGAGGTTGTGAATTGTTGGGGAGACCAACAATGAGAAACACCCTACCGTAGTGGTACAGCTAGGATGGTCCTCCTCGTCAAAGATGATGGGCGTCCGGGACCATTTGAGCGGCTTCCCGGCCTCAGGCGCTAGTTCTATAGCATTGACCTCTCGTGCCCACCGCTTGAGCTGGCAGTGTGAGGCGTGCAGAGATGCACCTCCGTCAATGCACAGGGTGTCTGTGGCCTTCTGAAACTCTTACTCGCTGGTTTCCTCTTCATCCCCTCCATCACTCTCATCATCATAGGTTTCCTTCTCTCGACCTCTGGCGGCATTTCCATGGTTCCGTAAGGGTTTGCCGGGGTGATTTACTTTACCACCTCGGCCCTTACCACCAGTAGCATTCTGACCTTTTTCCTTGTCACGCTTCTCATATTCCACTTTCTGCTTCTTAACAAGGTGCTCAACTTGATAACACTCTGTAACATCCCAAAATTTTCAATTTGGAATGTTATACATTAGGTCATCATGCATATCATATTTTCTCGCATTTTCCGATCCTAGAAAATTTCACGCAACTCAAGGACCCTCGGAGAGAGTTGGAGATTTCATTATTTTCATATTTGAGATTTCTCAAAATTTTGAAAATATAGGATCATTGGATTTATTTAATTATCTTCATATTTTTCCAATAAAAAAAATAAGAGAGGGAATAATATGACTTTCCCAACATTTAGGAAAAATGAAGATTTAATAAATAAATCAAATTTTGGTTTTCGAAAGTTTATTTGCTTTAGGAAAAAAAGAGTATTTTTAAAAAATATGCATTTTTGCCCCGTATTAAAGTTCATTTTGTTCGACTCATTTTTAGGAGTCGGGGAAAATTAATTTTATTTAATTTGGAGTTCGTTTGGTTTTATTTTAAATTCGTTTAAGTTTTGTTTAAAAAAAAGCAGCAGCGCCGCTTGGGCCAAGGGCCCACTGCCCAACCGCCATGCCCAGCTCCCCCCTCCCTCGCCTCCCGGGAGGAGACCCGGCCTTGCCGCCTCCCGAGTCGGCTCGGCCCGCGCCCCGCCGTTGCCCCCTCCCAAGGCACGAGGCCCCCCCTCCTATTTATACCGCCGCCCCCTCTCTCCTCATCCCGCCCCCCGCCGCCCTCCACCGAGCCTGCCTGGCTGCCGCCGCCGGCCGCCGCCGCCGCCGCCGCCGTCGCCACCCGCCGCCCCTCGGCCACGACCCACCGCCTGGCCGCCTCGACCGCCCATTGAGACCGGAGCCCCACCGGCGACTTCCGAGGTAGCCGACCTCGCCGCCCCGGTCCGGTTTTGCTTTAAAACCGATCCGGTTTTTCGTTGTTGGTTTTAAAAAAACCCTAGATTGGTTTATTTTTTCGGTTTTATTATTTAGTGAACGTTCACCGACCCGTTCGTTTCAATGAACGTGTTCGTCGGATTAGTTCTGTTAACGAACGTTCGTCGTTTTAACTGTTCGTCGTTTTTCTTTTAAATCGGATTTAATCTGTTATTTTCCGAATTCGATTTCCGATTCGATTTTCAAATCTGTTTATTTTCTCGCTCGTTTATCGGAATCAGGTGATTCAAGCGCCTGGAGTTTCGTTTCGAAACCTCCGTTCCGACTAACCTATTTAAACAAAGTTTTGCTACTGTAGAATTTGACCTAGTTTCAGATTGCTAAAACCGAGACGTTCTCTCTCGACTTTCGACTTTCGTTGCTTATTTTGATTTGATTCTTTTTGCAACCAGGGTTCTTAAGTTGAACTCTCTGGTTAGATCTTTTATTCGAGATTTCCCTGTGCATTAGATGAGTACTTATTGTATGCTTGTTGTTTGTCTGCGTTAGATCACCGGAGTGCGCCGCTTGTTACTTCGAATCTCTAGGTCCCGCGGATCATCAGCAAGGCAAGTAACACTTGATCATACCTTTTCTACTACCCAGTTTTATTGCATTAGATCAAACCCTCAAACACTTGCATGTTTAGGATCAACTTAAATTGTGGGATGGGAAGTAGATTGAGGTAGTGCCTATTACCTGTTTTACTTATGAAACCTTGGGAGTTACTTCTACGTTTGCTTAATTATGCCATGCTATGCTAGTAGACATGGATTGGGTGAGTGATATCCATGACAGATGTGAGATTGTTAATTAATGGTTTATCTAAGGTGGCAACCTAAACACACATCTGGGTGGATTGAGGCACCTGGTTTCCATCAGGACTTGCCTGTATTTCTTCGGACCGCCACCCAGGCTCTAAGGGATCATAAGATTATTCAAACTGGAAACTTCCGTGTGCAGCCACAAGCCAATTATGGGCTCTGGCATAGTTAAGTAAGTTGTGCGAACTCTTACGGGTAGGCTAGCTGATGTAGGGGATGTAGGTTGGTACGGTCTACCCACATGTAAGGTGCTAGTGCTTACGAAAGACTGTGTCTCGGTCATCCGCTTCTCAAACACCATGTAGTCACGAAAACCAAGCGGAGGCGATCGAGTCTTAATGGGGAAAAGTGCGCAAACCTCTGCAGAGTGTATAAACTAATCATGATTAGCCGTGTCCCTGTTATGGACGTTTGAGTATCTAGTACTTGAATATCATGTGAATCTCAACATGTTACTTCTAATAAATGTTATTGGGTTTTGATGAGTACTTTTAATTGGGATTGAGGATGCTGTCAACCATTCTCAATGTTTAACAACCACCATGATAGTTAAATAAAATTATTCCTTTGTTGTAGGGAAAAACTAGCTTTATGCAAAAAGGTAACCATAGAGCTTTACCACCAGCCATATATGCATGTAGTATAGGCTTATTCCTTCATTACTCTCTGTGTGTTGCTTTGCCAGCATATTCCATGTGCTGACCCGTTTTCGGGCTGCAACTTTCATGTTGCAGACTTTTCAGACGACGAGTAAGGTGTTAGGTCGTGGTTCTATACTCAGTGATGCCGTTGGAGTTGATGGACTCACTTATCTTCCAAGCCTTCCGCTGTTATTATTAGATGGCCTTAAGCCATATTATTGTAATAAGTTCCCTTGTGGACAACGTTGTAATAAGTGTGTGATTGCTACTCTGCTATAAATCCTTCGGCATCTTGTGTGGTGTCAGCATTCGATCCAGGATGACACCGAGCACGAGACTTGATCCATTCGGTCTGGTCGCTCTGAGAGATGGTATCGAGCACACACGTATGTAGGACACGACCACTAAGTTAAAGCCATAGATCACTACTCTCTTCCCATTTTCTAACTCCTCATCTTTTCTACTCTTTAGGATGACTTGACGCTTGAAGAGCAAGTACACCCAACCAGATGAAGGCACACCTTTTGGATTTCACTTGAAGGAAGTCACCAAGTACCTGAACATTGGACTACCCAGCTTCACCGGAACTTTCAACGCCACTCTGCCTAAAGAGGAGCGCTGGAAGATTCAAGCTCATGTTCCAGGAAGGACATTCGCCCCAATCACCAAGCCTATAGATAGTGTTTTCAGTGCACCAACTTGGAGTTTGGGAAAGAGCATGGCAGCTCACATCACCATGGGACGCATTGGAGAAGTTTATCAAGAAGACCTCAAGGACACTATCTACCAGATTTGCGGACGCCGAGATGACCAATGGGACATAGTCAGCACCAAGAAGAATAGATTCATTGCAGCTTTCATCCAGGAGTTAAACCAGCACATTCGGACGCCAGGAGAACCAGATGTCTTGATGATATGTTGGAGTTGCGAATGCAAAGGAAGGATCATCGAAATTGAAGAAGAACTAAAGACAACACGGAAGGACTACATGGGCGAGATCGTAGCTCTAGCGAGACACAATAACGATCTTAAATACGAGATCGAAGAACTCAAGAAGAAGTTGGCGCCAGGAATGAAGACCAGTATGTCGGTTGCCCAAGCGACAACATCAACATCGACGACACCGATTCGGATCCAAGTGAACCCGACTTTGAAGGCGGTTGGAGCGGACATCATGGAGTCTTCCACCGGTTCAAATTAATAGAATTCCCCCACATATTAGTAGTATTCCCTCCATGTAAACATTATAGTACACGCACTTTTGCGATAGTTAGATCGTTGTAAGCCCTTTTGTTTGATTGAATGAAGTGATTTTGTGTGTTTTTGCTCATGTGCATTTGGGTAGTAATTTCCCCTTAGACCTCAATATATTCTTAATTTCTCGTCTTTTCTAAACCCATCAGATGCCTCCCAGACGCGACCCCGGGTTCGTTTTCCTGCTAGAGATCACCCAATTGATTCAGCAGCAGAACACCTTGATTCAAACATTGGTGCAGAACCAGGGCAACAACAACAACAACAACCCACCACCACCACCACCCGCGGATCACCTGACTCGTTTCCTTAGACTAAATCCGCCGGTGTATTCCAGTAGCACCGAGCCGATTGTAGCAGTATGATTGGCTCCGCAAGATAGGAAGGAGTTGACCACTGCGGGATGCATGAGATGGAGAAAGGGTGAAGTTTGCAAGACATCAGCTTGAAGGACCCGCATGAAGCATGGTGGGAAAATTTTACAGCCACTTACCGGCAGACACTGTCACATGGGATCAGTTTCAGCAAGCTTTTCGACTGCCCATGTTTCAGCCAGGAGCCATGGCCATGAAGAAGCGTGAGTTTCGCAACTTACGCCAAGGAGGAAGGACTGTTGGCCAGTACGTAGATGATTTGATAAGTTAGCACGTTATGCCCCGGATAGCGTTACTCTGCAGGCTGCTAAACAGGAGAAGTTTCTAGAAGGACTGAATGATGAGTTCAGCATGCCGTTGATGGTAGAAAGTTTCAATAACTACCAGGAGTTGGTAGACCGAGCCCTCATGATTGAAGGAAAGCAGCAGCAAATTGAGAACCGCAAGAGGAAGTATGGACAGGGAAAGTATAACTCTGGAGCTCAGCAGAAGCCTCGTTATGCCCCTAAATCAGGAATTCAGTTTCAGCATACCCATGGAGGAGGTAATTCGCATAACCATAATGGCACTAAGAATGGGAACGGGAATGGAGGAAGCAATGGACAGAACCGCACCAACCCGTCAACACCATCCAAGGTAGACCTGAGTCACATTACTTGCTTTAAGTGCCGCAAGACTGGGCATTATGCAAATGACTGCCCAGAAGGCCAGAATGGAAATGGCAATGGAAGCTCTGGAAAGAAGCCCAACCCTTTCAACAGGGGACAGGTGAACCACATTGATGTGGAGGAGGCTGAAGATCATCCCGATGCAGTAATCGGTAAGTTTTTGGTTAAGTCATTTCCTACAGTTGTTATTTTCGATACTGGTGCATCGCATTCATACATATCAAGGGGATTGGTGGATAAGTACAAATTACCGACCCAAGCCCTTAGGTCACCCATGCTAGTAACCTCACCCGGAGCAGAATACATGGCTAGTAAATGGTGTGATCGACTACCATTGAGGATTGGACACTATGTTTTCCCCTCAGACCTAATAGTTCTGGAATCCCAAGGATTGGATGTGATATTAGGTATGGATTGGTTATCAAAGTATGGAGGGAACATAGATTGCACCACAAAGTCAATTTTGCTCACCACACCAGAAGGAAGAAGGATCAAGTATGTATCACGGCATGAGCCGAGGAGAGCGCAGGTAAATTGCTTATCAGGAGTTGTGCAGGAAGAAGTACCAGTGGTAAAGGATTTTCCTGATGTATTTCCGGAAGAGTTGCCAGGAATGCCACCGGATAGAGACATTGAGTTTTTGATCGAACTTTTGCCAGGAACAGGCCCGATATCAAAGCGACCGTACAGGATGCCCGCACAGGATTTGGCGGAAATCAAGAAGCAGATTAAGGAACTATTGGATAAAGGTTTTATTCGCCCAAGTTCTTCACCTTGGGGATCACCCGTACTGTTAGTGGAGAAGAAGGATGGATCTTTGAGAATGGTTGTTGATTATCGTGGATTGAATGAAGTAACAATCAAGAACAAGTACCCACTACCTATGATAAATGATCTGTTTGATCGTTTGCAAGGAGCTAAAGTGTTTTCCAAGATCGATTTGCGATCAGGGTACCATCAGTTGAAGATTCGGGAGCAGGACATACCTAAGACAGCATTTACCACGAGATATGGACTGTATGAGTATACCGTTGTGTCATTTGGACTGACTAACGCACCAGCCTATTTCATGAACCTGATGAACAAAGTGTTTATGGAGTTGATGGACTCACTTATCTTCCAAGCCTTCCGCTGTTATTATTAGATGGCCTTAAGCCATATTATTGTAATAAGTTCCCTTGTGGACAACGTTGTAATAAGTGTGTGATTGCTACTCTGCTATAAATCCTTCGAAGTACTGTGTGGTGTCAGCATTACTGATCCAGGGATGACACTGAGCACAGAGACTTGATCCATTCGGGTCTGGTCGCTACACACTCTTGAAGGTCGTGGCCCTTGTTCCGATGAATCTTGTAGTACAGCCCATCACCTTTCCCAGCTTTCTCGGCAGTCGCAGCCTCCCGACAATCAGTGCACATGGCAGCTTCCTTGCCGGGGGCCTCATCTTTGGCCTTCTTGTCGGTACTAGGCGTACCAAATCCTTCAACAGTCATCATTGCCTTATCTCTCTGCTTCTTACTACGCTTCTTGCTCTTCTTCTGACTAGTTAGTTCATCCTCATCCTCTGAATCAACATTGGTGCAATCTTCCTCTCTGGGCAATCTCCTTCCCTCCTCCATCCGAGCACACTTATCCACTAATGTGTAAAGCTTATTCACAGTCTTGGGCAACCGCACGTTAATCTTGGAACGAATACGACGGTTGCGCACATTGGACTGGAAGGCAGCTATTACGGCTGCCGGATGGATATTTGGGATATTTCAAACTTTGCTGAATCTCTGTAAATACTTACGAAGGGTTTCTCCTTCCTTCTTCTGGAGAAGCTGCAAATCGCTGGGCCTACCGGGTTCTTGATGACCGCCAGTGAAGGCGCCAATGAACTCGTGGTACAGGTCAGCCCACAACGAAATGGAGTTCTCCAGTAGGTGCATCAGCCAAGACCTCACATTGGACTTGACGGCCAAAGCGAAGTAGTTGGTGAACACCTTCTCATCTCTTCCCCCGGCAGCCTGAACAGCGATGGTGTAGATGCTCAGGAACTCTGCCGGGTTCAGCCTCCCGTCGTACTTCTCAGGTATCTCTGGCTTGAACATGCGGACGGACGGCCAACAGACTTGCCGCAGCTCTTGTGTAAAGGCAGGGCAGCCTACCTCGAAAGGTAGGCACCCGCCAACACCGAGTGCAGGCTCGTTGACGTTGAGGCCGTCGCACCCGTCGGTCCGGCGAAGGTCATCGCGGCGCTGCTCGATGACGACGCGCACGTCTCTTCTCCGCCCATCCTCCGGGGCTTGATGTTGTCCTGGACGTACTCAAGGGTCAGAAGATGCCAACGAGTCGTCATTATGATCTTGATTCGGTTGCGGTCGCGCTGGCTGCCCTGGTGGGGACTGCATCATGGGGATGGCCCCTTCTGTACTGTAAGTAGCACGAGTTGTTGATGTTGCTTGGGGAGGTGGTGGCGGGCCAGCTCGCCGTGAGCCCCCAGCTTTGGCAAAACCTAGCAAAATCTGGATGGTGGCATGCCATTCATCCATCTGCTCAGCTACTGGCGGAAACCTCAGCAGCAGCTGAGCTCGCGCCATGGCCTCCGAAGCAGTGATTGGCATGGACGTCGATGAAGTCGATCGTACCGTCGCGCGGCTCCTTACGATGCCGGCGGTGGTAATACTGCGCCCCCGCTGCCGCTGCGCGGTGACCACCTGGGCATGGTGTGGGGAAGGCGCTTGAGGGCCAGCAGCTTGGTCGGCCCTCCCGTGGGAGGTGCACGCGCGACGACCGCACCCGCGATGGGGGCGGTCGGAGGGCGGCAGTTCGCCCCGGTCCGAGCGCCGTTGTTGTGGTTGTGCTCGTCGGCGGGGGAGAGGGGCACAGATGGAGGAACCCCCTCGCCCATACCTTGGGGAGCGTGGCCATCGCGGTGTTGCTAATGCTGCCCTCCTCTAGTGCTTCCAACTCCTGCATCAGCGGCGGGAGAAGTGATGATGGCGCCGCCTGCTCCGAACACTTCCCCAGCAGCGTCTATTTCCTCATGCGCCTCTGCACCGCCCGCGGCGTTGAAGGCTGCGGGCGGCGGAGCCTTCGAGGTGGATGGCTGAGCTGCTGGACCGGACTTCTTCTTGGGCGCCATGGCCGATGGCGTCGTCGAAGATGGCAATGATGATGAAGATTACGCGCTGCGCACGCCTTCGGGTTCGCACAAGCGAGCCCCCTACCTGGCGCGCCAAAGATGTCGAGGTAAAACCACGGCCACCTATGGGACCAGGAGGTCCCTTGCTGGTTCGGCAGGGGGGCCACGCGTTGCACAAAGAGCAGAGGGGCATGGGGCAACACGATAGAGATCATACAGGATATTTACCTAGGTTCAGGCTGCTGCAAGGCGTAAAACCCTACTCCTACTTTGGTGGATTGATGGTGGAAAAGGTGGTGGCGAGCGTAGTACACTTGCCCGACAGGGGTTGCTTTGGGGCAGCAGTCACTATGCGCCTCTGGGGGTGTGAGTTATCCAACCTTCTAACACTTTCTACGATTGCCATGGGCCTCCTTTTATAAATCAAGTGGTCATCACAATGGCAAAGTAGTCATTATGCATTGATATGATAGCAAACAGTGCTATCATACCTAACTCTGCGGGCTAACAGGGTGCATTAAATGCACCACTTAGTGTCACATCACTGGTTGCCTGGCAAGGCTTGCCGGGCTATCTTGCCAGCTCTGCGCCTGTTCTCTTGACACGTCGCAGGACGGGTGTCATCTGTGGGTTTCTTCTGTAGGAGAGGCAGCCATGTGGCGAATGACTGCCACTCAGTAACTTTGCGGCTTGACACCGCATTGATTGACAACGTGGGTCGTGGCTGAGTGGGTGGTGAGGTGTTTTTGCCTCCATGAGCCCCGGCAGGCCCTGCCGGGGTGCCTCAGTTATCTGCTTCTGGGGGTGGCCTTGCCCCTTGCCGGGATCGCCTGTCCGGCAAGGGAGGCCTTTCTCTTAGCGATATCTTGCTTCTCTGGCTCGATCTTGTTCTCTCTGATCTGCATGCTGGTCCTTCGAATCTCTTGATTCCTTGTATTCTGACTTGGGTTGGTGCTTCAATCTTGTTCCCATGCCTCTGCACAGTCTGGGCAACAGACCCAGGGTGTGTTGCACCGACAAACGGTCACTGTTCATTGAGAGGCAATACACCGGCTGGCTACGTCTCGCACGGGGGCTCGATCCGCTTCAGTAAGCAGCAGTAGTGATTGATTGCTCGGGTTTAGTTAGCAGCAACAGCGAAGGAATTGCTCGGGGTCAGTCAGCAGTGAATGAATCTCTCGGGTTCAGTTAACATCCAAGGGATCGATCGCTCGGGTTTAGTAACATGCGATCGCTCGGGTTCAGTTAGCCAACGCCTCACACACACGCGTGTACATGAGAGAAACGCGCAAACCACAATGCATCGCTCGGCCCCGACCACCCACCGCAACCGGGAACTCCGCGATATTTTCCCTGCCCTCGCTTCTACCATGATTTTTTCCGTCATGGACGGCCCAAAGAATGTCATGCAGCTGCGTCTCCGGCCCGCCCAGGACGAAAAGCCCATTTCCTATCATGATTTTTTTTCATAGAAGTTGGAGCCCACCACATCTATGATGATTCCGGGTTTTGTCATAATTATCATCATACAAGTTTCATAAGCATGACAGGAAAAAAATTCATTCGGCCCAAAATGTCACGGATGTGTCTTTTTTTTGTAGTGCATGATGTAGACAAGATATACTCACTTATGAATAAACCTCATCTTGTTACCCTTAATAGCAACGATACATGTGTGTCATGTCTCTTTCTATCACTAAGATTAAGCACCGTAAGATCGAACCCATATATAACAAAGCACCTCTTCCCATGGCAAGATAAATCTATCTAGTTGGCCAAACCAAACCAACATATAATAGAAGAAATATGAGGCTATAACAATCATGCATAAAAGATTTCAACAAAGACTCAAATAATATTCATGGATAGAACTGATCATAAACTCACAATTCATCGGATCCAAGCAAAAACACCGCAAAAAAGGGTTACATCAAATAGATCTCCAAGAACATCGAGGAGAACGTTGTATTGCGGATCAAAAAGAAAGAAAAAGCCATCTAGCTACTAACTATGAACCCGTATGTAACGCCCAATATGCGACCCTATCCAAAAGGAACTCGACGGTCCCACCAAGGATAGACCCGCATATTGAAATGCTTTTGCAAGGTGGATATCATTACATCAACATTACATAATAGATGGGGATACATACATAAGGCACAAATGCCACCAGAATACATCAACATCATATACAAGATCAACATCCGACTACGGATGAAACATAAACAGAAACTCAAACGACATCCACCCTGCTAGCCCAGGCTGCCGACCTGGAACCTATCCCCTGAACGAAGAAGAAGCGTAAGAAGAACTCCAACACAAGCAAACATCGCCTCACGTCATGATCATCGCAAACCTGTACCTGCAATCTGGTGGTGTAGTAATCTGTGAGTCACGAGGACTCAACAATCCCATTACCATGGGTATCAAGACTAGCAAAGCTTAAAGGAAAGGAAGGGGTAAAGTGGTGAGGTTGCAGCAGCGACTAAGCATGTATGGTGGCTAACATACGCAAATGAGAGCGAGAAGAGAAACAAAGGGCGGTTGTCAACTAGCAATGATCAAGAAGTGATCACGAACACCTACTTACGTCCGACATAACCCAAGAAACCGTGTTCTCCTCTCGATCAACCCGAAAAGAGACACTCACGATTACGCATTACGGTTGGTGTATTTTAATTGAGATCAACTTCGGGTTTTCTACAACCGGACATTAACAAATTCCCATCTGCCACATAAACGTGGGCACGGCTTTCGAAAGATAATACCCTGCAGGGGTGTCCCAACTTAGCCCATGATAAGCTCTCGCGATCAACGAAGGATATTCCTTCTCCCCGGGAAGACCCGATCAGTCTCGGAATCCCGGCTACAAGACATTTCGACAGCAATAAAACAAGACCAGCAAAGCCACCCGAATGTGCCGACAAATCCCGATAGGAGCTGCACATATCTCGTTCTCGGGGCACACCGGATTGTCCAAACTTCCGATAGGCGAACCCAGAGTTGCCCTGGTACACCGGCGGTCGACGGTTTGGACCAAGACTCACGACGAGCACCGCCGGGGGTAAAATAAGATGACCCTTGGGCTCCGAAACCCAAGGGCAAAAAAGGGCTAGGTGAGGCAAATGGTAAAACCAATGTTGGGCCTTCTGGAAAAGTCTTATTCAAAGCGAACCGTCAAGGGGTCCCATAAATCACCCGACCGCGTTAGGGACGCAAAATCCGGGAACATAACACCGATATGACGGAAACTAGGGCGGCAAGAGTGGAAAAAACACCAGGCATAAGGCCGAGCCTTCCACCCTTTACCAAATATATAGATGCATTAATTAAATAAGGTATATTGTGATATCCCAACAAGTAAACATGTTCCAACAAGGAACAACATCTCCATGTTCCAACAAGGAACAAACTTCATCTTCACCTGCAACTAACAACGCTATAAGAGGGGCTGAGCAAAGCGGTAACATAGCCAAACAACGGTTTGCAAGGAAGGGTGACAACGAGTTAGAGGTTCATGGCAATTTGGGATGGCTTGAGGAACAGGTAATAGGTAGCGCAGCATAGCAACAGAACGAAGCAACTAGCATAGCAATGTTAGTAGTGAGATCCAGGGTAGCGGTCATCTTGCCTGAAATCCCGCAAGGAAGAAAAACGAGTCCATGAAGAAGACGAACGGATGAAGCCGAACCGAGCGTAGACGAACGAATCCTCACGATCGCAACGCAACAGGAACTAACAAGAAGAAGCACACAACATAGGTAAACACACCACACATGAACAAGGCATGATGCACAAACAAGCATGATGCATGACAAGGGCTACATGAAGCTACTCATGGCAAGAGATGATGCAAACAAGAGCAACACATCAAGACAAGTTTAAATGAGGCCGGAAACAACATATAACAATTCCGGTAAGCCCTCATATGCATATTTCGAAATTGGTCCAGATCTGAATAACTTTATGTTCAAGTTGTTAAACAGCAAGTTAAAATGCACCACGATGATCTACACGAAATTCTAGTCAAGTTACATATAAAGTTCATTAGATTCGGAGCTACGGCCTAGAAGATATGAGCAAAACAAGATAAACATGGCATTGATGCAAAATGCACACAAACATCAAGCAACACACCTCAAAACAAGGATCCAACATGATAATATGAAACTACATGCAAAATCAAGCAAGTTTCATATAGAGCACAATCAAAACGGAGCAACGGTTCAACACATACACCCTATACAAGTTTAAAGAACAAGCTGTCCAAAACAGCAACTAGGCATATTGCAAGCATCAAAACAATATGCTACAGCACCACAATATGAAAACAAAAGGCATGGGCATGATGTACAGGTAAAGCATTACAAAACATGAACACTGAGCTATCTCCAGAAATGACTAGAACATGCTCAAAATGACATGGCAAGATTGCAAGTAATAACAGTTTCAGGCATTGGCAGAAACAACATCAGGTTGCAATGTTTAGATCTAACAAACAACATGTTACAGGGACTTATAATAGCAAAACAAGGCATGGAATTAATCTACTAATTGCATAGAACAAAATTCCTTTAGTGACCATAAGCCAAAAAGGATCAGACGATATAGTAACACCCATGTCAATATCGAAAGTTTCGTTAACAGATTCAGCAACATGGCATGTCAAAAACAGATAACAAGTAGGCATGTTTACAAGCTCAATGCACTCAGTACAGAGCCTTATATGAAAAACTAAGCATACATACATCAACAAGACATGGCCTAGAAGACATACATGGCAAGAACAATAACATAGCATACATGGATCAACCACAACAACCTTGGCAAAATTGAATAACATGTATACCATCTGTCAGGAAACATTTGATAGCAAAAGTAGAGCTCGATTGACTCAAGCTATGGCACTCCATAATTGCAAACAAGGGCATGGATGGATATATCAATACATGTTTAACAAAACATCCTTACTGAAGTATCTCAAAATATGCATGGATCTCTTGGTAGCATCAAGTTGACATGACATCAAAATATCAACAAAACAGGGCTGAAAACAGCAACAACAAGACACCTAGTTTGCATGCTTGTGCTAGTCACCACATAGATCACAAAATACATGGTATACACCCCTGGAAAGATGGCATGGCATATTACAAAACACATGTAGGGCTCAAGTCCATAGGATGCACACATCAATCATGGCAAAAATGACAAAAAAGCATGTTCTGATAAAACTCAGAAACTAACATCACATAGCACTCTTCTAACAGCATTTCGGGCATCAAGATGAGCTTAAATTAAAATGATGCAATGAGATGAAATGATCTACTCTTCGAGGCGAACATTTTGACATATTACACGCGCAAAACGGAGCAACGATGACGGAGATATGATGCAACGAAAATGGCACAAAATAACCGCAGATCAATGACTTAGACGAAAACGAGGGCTCGGGAAAAGTCAACCTCGGCTTGTGGATCGAGGATGGCGGATCTTGCGCCGGAGATGGACGGGAGGCGGCGAGGAGGAGGCCGAGAGGAGGCGCCGAACCGGGCGGAGGAGGTCGGGCGGCTCCGGCGCGGGCGGTCGGGCGGCTCGGCGGTGAGCTCGCCGGAGCTTCATGGGCGGCGGAGGCGGGCTCGGGGCGCTGGGGCGACGGTGGTGGAGGTCCGACGAGGGTCGATGGCGATCGCCGGCCGCACCAGCGACGAGGCCGGGCGGCCGGACGCAGCGGCGTCGGCGGCCGACGCGAAGCGGCGGTGGTGGCGCGGCCATGGCGACCTCGCTGGCGACGGGCGGCAGGCAGGGGCGGCGGCGGCGTCAGCCTGGAGGCGAGAGCGCTTGTGAGCCAGCTGGCGGCGGAGGACAGGCCCGCTGGTCGCGATGGGCCCAGCGGGCCGGGCCTCGCGGCGGGCGGCGGAGCCCACGTGGCGGCGTGGGATTGGAGGGGGCGGCGATGCTGATGTGGCGGCCTGCCATTGGCCGGATGACATGGAGGGGAGCGGCGGACATGTCCGGGCAGCCGAGGAGATGCGTCCGGCGGCGCGCAGGGGAAGAAGCTAGGGTTTGATCTGCGAATTTTTCGGGGGAGGCCACATATATATAGGTAGAGGGAGCTAGGAGAGTCCAAATGAGGAGCAGTTTTCGGCCACGCGATCGTGATCGAACGACCGAGAGCATTGAGGGGAGTTTGCTGTGTTTTGGGCCACTTAGAAAGGGGAGTAGGGCTGCAACAAAAGAGGCTTTTGCGGTTACCCGGTTAACCGTTGGAGTACCAAACGACCTCCAAATGATCCGAAACTTGACAGGCGGTCTACGGTGCTATACCAAGGCCGCTTGACAAACCTCGGTCCATTCCGAGACCGTTCAACACCCGCACATGAAAAGAGGTAAAAGGCGCCGGAGACATAGGAGTGCGGATTGCAAAAGCGGACAACGGGAAAATGCTCGGATGCATGAGGCGAACACGTATGCAAAAAGAAATGCACATGATGACATGATATGAAATGCAGATGATGACATGGCAAAGTGCAACACGCAAGCACATGACATGGCAAAGACAGCGAATAACTGAATGACACCTGGCGCATCGAATCCGGGGCGTTACAACACTCCTCCACTAACAAGAGATCTCGTCCCGAGATCTTAGGACCGAGACGGAAGGGAAAAGGGATGAGGTGAAACAAGAAACGCAAGAGAGAAGAGGCAAGAATCGAGAGCACTCGAGAAGAAGAGAGGAACGATGAGAATGATGAGAATCGAAAGCTCACGGAATGAGATAGACTATGAAACAACTCCAGTTAGAATGAGATAAGAAACGAATAAGACTGAAAGGATTTAGGTAGCAGTCCGGCTGAAAATGGACGGAAAAGAACATGAACTTCACAAGATGGAATGACACTTGACGACATAAGCAACACAATACCTCCGGAAGAATTGAAAGAATTTGAATGAAAAGAACGGAGAAGAAAATGACAACTTGTGCCACGAATGAAATTGAAAGCAACCTTAGAAGAAAAAATTGAACTGAGTTGTTGATAAAATCACCAACGAAAAGAATAGATTGTTGTGGACTTATAGGTATCATCTCAAGATCATAAGGTGATAACCGGCCACAAACGGAAATGATTTGATAGATGAGAAGAATGAAGAAATGCAAAACTCCACTTCAAAAGAATACGGAGAATTAATTACTCTTCAAGATCCTAGAAGAAAAGATACTTGAACTCCGCCAACAAAATCTTGATGAACTCTTGAAGAAATGAATTAAATCATGAACAACCACCGTGAAGAACTCCGGTAACAAAAGGATGATAAGATAGAAATGAAGGATGAAAGAATAAGATGAGCCTGCGATGAATTAGATGGAGGATTCCGACGAAATGGCTGAGGAAATTTGAACTCCGGAAAAGAAAAGATTAAAACACTTGGAACTAGAATTTATCCATGAAGAACAAACTCCAAAGGAAAGGATTAAACACTTGGATGAAATAAGAATAAGATTTATTGTATGCTTATCCTTCATCAAATTAAATTGATGACAAACAATGGATTTTCGCATACTACTTATTCTTCTTGAAAAAGATTGAGAAGTGACATATCACAAACTTGAGAAGGTCTTCATGAACCACCGGTAGGATTAAAAGAACGAATGGATTAAAGTGATAATCAAGGAAAAGAATCTTGAGCGAACCACCGTAAGAATTAGTAAATGGTGATGAAAGAGAATGAAACACGGGCAGAATTAGAAGAACAAATATGTTAGAGGGATTTAGATGCAAAAGAGCAAAGAGATCATGAGCTGATTAAGAATACTTGAACGAAGCACCGGGATAATCGGATAACGGTAGCTGAAATGTGAGGACAAAGAATTCTTCTGGAACGACGGCCTCCAAAAAAAAACAAGTGCTGACAAACTCCGGATGGTTGAGAAAAAGAATATCTGACACATGGAATAATTCGAGAGGATGACGTGAAGCTAGAATCACGAAACTTCGGGAGAACGGGCAAGATTTAGAGGAAAAAATTCTCTTCAATCTTCAAATGATGAGGAGAAACACCACCAAAATTACTGAGATACTCCGGAAAAATGAAAAGCGAAGAGGTTGAGGCAACATTGAAAATAATTGAAAGCGATCTTGGAAAAGATCCGACTGATGAAAATCATACTTACGTCGAACTTCAAAAGGATTTGAGAATAGCTCCGGAAATTAGAATAGTCAGGTAAGATTCTGGGAAAAGACCTGTGGGTTAGGGCCCACTAAAAGAAAAACACCGTTGAAAAGGATTGAAGAACAGATAGATGAAGCACCGGAACAATTAAATATTTGAATGAGGTGACAACCTCGAATTAATTCAAACACAGACGAGTCTCCTGAGATGTCTTGAACACTCCGGAAGGATAAACTGGCAAGAGGCGAACGTGCAAAGGGAAATATTTGAGCTGAGGGAAAGAATATTATCAACACCGAAAAACTTGAATTGAATCCACCGGGGAAGAAAAGAGATGAAGAATGACGAACAAGACGAGAATTCACCTGTTGAAATGATTGAGGGAAGACTGAAGAGGCTCCGTATGAATGAAATAGATGGTCGGAAGAAACTCGAACTCCGGGAAGAAAAGGGTGGGAGGGCGGGAAAACACAGATAACTTGGAAGGGGAAATCGTCAAAAAATCTTGAAGAGCAAACACCGGTTGAAATCATTGAGGAAAGAAAGCAAAGACTTCGCACGAGTAGAATGGATACTCGATTACGGACTCCGGTTCCGAGAAGAAGAAGGGTGGGCGGGTGGGAAGAACAAGGACAACTTCGGACAAGGAAAAAAACAACGACGTCGGAGGAAGAACTGAGGATTGAACTTGGCAAAGATGAAGATGGTCGAGTCGACTTGACGAGAAATGCACCGGATGAAAAGAGCTGAGCAACAACGATCGAAAAACCAACTGCGTGAACCTAAAGAAAAATTTGAACGGGAAGAGGAGTAATTCAAAACACCTACGTCAAGATTCCTTACCGGAGCGACGAGAAGCAGAGGAGTAAAAGAATTCCTACTCTCGATATAACTAGACTCGAAATCAGTTTTCTTCTAGACTCAACAACGGTCAAACTACACGATCAATCAAGGGGCTCCTAGGGTCGGTCGAGGCTCTGATACCAACTTGTAACGCCCAATATGCGACCCTATCCAAAAGGAACTCGACTGTCCCACCAAGGATAGACCCGCATATTGAAACGCTTTTGCAAGGTGGATATCATTACATCAACATTACATAATAGATGGGGATACATACATAAGGCACAAATGCCACAGAATACATCAACATCATATACAAGATCAACATTCGACTACGGATGAAACATAAGCGAAACTCAAACGACATCCACCACCTGCTAGCCAGGCTGCCGACACTGGAACCTATCCCTGAATGAAGAAGAAGCGGAAGAAGAACTCCAACACAAGCAAACATCGCTCTCACGTCATGATCATCGCAAACCTGTACCGCTGCTGGTGGTGTAGTAATCTGTGAGTCACGAGGACTCAACAATCCCATTACCATGGGTATCAAGACTAGCAAAGCTTAAAGGGAAAGGAAGGGGTAAAGTGGTGAGGTTGCAGCGACTAAGCATGTATGGTGGCTAACATACGCAAATGAGGCGAGAAGAGAAACAAAGGGCGGTCGTCAACTAGCAATGATCAAGAAGTGATCACGAACACCTACTTACGTCCGACATAACCCAAGAAACCGTGTTCTCCTCTCGATCAACCCGAAAAGAGACACTCACAGTTACGCACACGGTTGGTGTATTTTAATTGAGATCAACCGGGTTTTCTACAACCGGACATTAACAAATTCCCATCTGCCACATAACGCAGGCACGGCTTTGAAAGATAATACCTGCAGGGTGTCCCAACAGCCCATGATAAGCTCTCGCGATCAACGAAGGATATTCCTTCTCCCGGAAGACCCGATCAGTCTGGAATCCGGCTACAAGACATTCGACAAACAATAAAACAAGACCAACAACGCCGCCCGAATGTGCCGACAAATCCCGATAGGAGCTGCACATATCTCGTTCTCGGGGCACACCGGATTGTCCAAACTTCCGATAGGCGAACCCGAGTTGCCCTGGTACACCGGTGGTCGACGGTTTGGACCAGCACTCACGACGAGCACCGGCCCGGGGTAAAATAAGATGACCCTTGGGCTCCGAAACCCAAGGAAAAAAAGGGCTAGGTGAGGCAAATGGTAAAACCAATGTTGGGCCTTCTTGGAAAAGTCTTATTCAAAGCGAACTGTCAAGGGGTCCCATAAATCACCCAACCGCGTTAGGGACGCAAAATCCGGGAATATAACACCGATATGGCGGAAACTAGGCGGCAAGAGTGGAACAAAACACCAGGCATAAGGCCGAGCCTTCCACCCTTTACCAAATATATAGATGCATTAATTAAATAAGGTATATTGTGATATCCCAACAAGTAAACATGTTCCAACAAGGAACAACATCTCCATGTTCCAACAAGGAACAAACTTCATCTTCACCTGCAACTAACAACGCTATAAGAGGGGCTGAGCAAAGCGGTAACATAGCCAAACAACGATTTGCTAGGAAGGGTGACAACGAGTTAGAGGTTCATGGCAATTTGGGATGGCTTGAGGAACAGGTAATAGGTAGCGCAGCATAGCAATAGAACGAAACAACTAGCATAGCAATGTTAGTCTTGAGATCCAGGGTAGCGGTCATCTTGCCTGAAATCCGCAAGGAAGAAAAAGCGAGTCCATGAAGAAGGCGAGCGGATGAAGCCGAACCGATCGTGAGCGAAGCGAATCCTCACGATCATAGCATAACAGGAACTAACAAGAAGAAGCACACAACATAGGTAAACACACCAAACATGAACAAGGCATGATGCACAAACAAGCATGATGCATGACAAGGGCTACATGAAGCTACTCATGGCAAGAGATGATGCAAACAAGAGCAACACATCAAGACAAGTTTAAATGAGGCCGGAAACAACATATAACAATTCCGGTAAGCCCTCATATGCAAATTTCGAAATTGGTCCAGATCTGAATAAATTTATGTTCAAGTTGTTAAACAGCAAGTTAAAATGCACCACGATGATCTACACGAAATTCTAGTCAAGTTACATATAAAGTTCATTAGATTCGGAGCTACGGCCTAGAAGATATGAGCAAAACAAGATAAACATGGCATTGATGCAAAATGCACACAAACATCAAGCAACACACCTCAAAACAAGGATCCAACATGATAATATGAAACTAAATGCAAAATCAAGCAAGTCTCATATAGAGCACAATCAAAAGCGGACAGCGGTTCAACACATACACCCTATACAAGTTTAAAGAACAAGCTGTCCAAAACAGCAACTAGGCATATTGCAAGCATCAAAACAATATGCTACAGCACCACAATATGAAAACAAAAGGCATGGGCATGATGTACAGGTAAAGCATTACAAAACATGAACACTGAGCTATCTCCAGAAATGACTAGAACATGCTCAAAATGACATGGCAAGATTGCAAGTAATAACAGTTTAGGGCATTGGCGAAACAACATCAAAGTTGCAATGTTTAGATCTAACAAACAACATGTTACAGGGACTTATAATAGCAAAACAAGGCATGGAATGAATCTACTAATTGCATAGAACAAAAGTCCTTTAGTGACCATAAGCCAAAAAGGATCAGAAGATATAGTAACACCCATGTCAATATCGAAAGTTTCGTTAACAGATTCAGCAACATGGCATGTCAAAAACAGATAACAAGTAGGCATGTTTACAAGCTCAATGCACTCAGTACAGAGCCTTATATGAAAAACTAAGCATACATACATCAAGAAGACATGGCCTAGAAGACATACATGGCAAGAACAATAACATAGCATACATGGATCAACCACAACAACCTTGGCAAAATTGAATAACATGTATACCATCTGTCAGGAAACATTTGATAGCAAAAGTAGAACTCGATTGACTCAAGCTATGGCACTCCATAATTGAAAACAAGGGCATGGATGGATAGATCAAGACATGTTTAACAAAACATCCTTACTGAAGTATCTCAAAATATGCATGGATCTCTTGGCAGCATCAAGTTAACATGACATCAAAATATCAGCAAAACAGGGCTGAAAACAGCAACAACAAGACACCTAGTTTGCATGCTTGTGCTAGTCACCACATAGATCACAAAATACATGGTATACACCCCTGGAAAGATGGCATGGCATATTACAAAACACATGTAGGGCTCAAGTCCATAGGATGCACACATCAATCATGGCAAAAATGACAAAAGAGCATGTTCTGATAAAAATCAGAAACTAACATCACATAGCACTCTTCTAACAGCATTTCGGGCATCAAGATGAGCTCAAATGAAAATGATGCAATGCGATTAAAAGATCTACTCTTCGAGACGAACATTTTGACATATTACACGCGCAAAACGGAGCAACGATGACAGAGATATGATGCAACGAAAATGGCACAAAATAACTGCAGATCAATGACTTAGACGAAAACGAGGGCTCGGGAAAAGTCAACCTCGCTGGCTGGATCGAGGATGGCGGATCTTGCGCCGGAGATGGACGGGAGGCGGCGAGGGAGGAGGCCGGAGAGGGAGGCGCGGACCAGGCGGAGGAGGTCGGGCGGCTCGGGCGCTGGCGGTCGAGGCGGCGGCGGGCGAAGCTCGCCGGAGCTCATGGGCGGCGGAGGCGCTCGGTGGGCGCTGGGGCGGCGGTGGTGGAGGTCCGACGAGGGTCGGGCGGCGGCGGTCGCCGGCGCCAGCGGCGGGGGCGGGCGGGCGACGCTGGCGGCGTCCGGCGGCCGACGCGAATGGCGTGGCGGCGATGGCCTTGTAGGTGAGCTTCGCCGGCGACGGGCGGCACCATGGCGGCGGCGGCGTCAGGCGCTTGAGGCGGAGGCGCTGTGAGCCGGCGGCGGGACGACGGCCTCTGGGTCGCGATGGGCCCGGCAGGCCTCGGCAGCGGCGGCGGCGGGAGCCCACGTGGCGGCGTGGGATTGGAGGAGGGGGCGGCGATCTTGAGGTGGCGGCCTGCCATTGGCTGGATGCGTGGAGGGGCGGCGGACATGTCGGGCAGCCGGGAGATCGTCCGTGGCAGCAGGGAAGAAGCTAGGGTTTGATCTGCGAATTTTTCTGGGAGGCCACATATATATAGGTAGAGGGAGCTAGGAGAGTCCAAATGAGGAGCGGTTTTCGGCCACGCGATCGTGATCGAACGACCGAGAGCATGGAGGGGAGTTTGCTGTGTTTTGGGCCACTTATAAAGGGGAGTTGGGCTGCAACAAGAGAGGCTTTTGCGGTTACCCGGTTAACCGTTGGAGTACCAAACGACCTCCAAATGATCCGAAACTTGACAGGCGGTCTACCGGTGCTATACCAAGGCCGCTTGACAAACCTCGGTCCATTCCGAGACCGTTCAACACCCGCACATGAAAAGAGGTAAAAGGGGCGCGGAGACATAGGAGTGCGGATTGCAAAAGCGGACAACGGGAAAATGCTCGGATGCATGAGACGAACACGTATGCAAAAAGAAATGCACATGATGACATGATATGAAATGCAGATGATGACATGGCAAAGTGCAACACGCAAGCACATGACATGGCAAAGACAGCGAATAACTGAATGACACCTGGCGCATCGAATCCGGGGCGTTACACCGTAGGTCTGTGGTAAACTACTCACACATCATCAGAGGGGCCAGAAAGATGATGAAGAACCCCTCCATGATTGTTGCCCCCTCCGGCAAAGTGCCGAAAAAGGCCTCTAGATTGGATCTCGTGGTTCTGGAACTTGTGGCAATGGAAAAAGTATTTCATCGACTCCCCTAGGGTTTTTTGGCTTTTAGAGTATTTATAGAGTCGGAGGTAGGTCAAGAAGTTTCCTGTGGACCCCACTACCCATCAGGGTGCGCTAGAGGCCCCTGGTGTGCCTTGGTGTCTAGTGTTCCCCATGCACCGCCTCTCATTTGCTCCGGAAGCTTCCAGGGTCTCTTATCACCAGAAAAAAATCTCCAAAATATTTCGTGGCAATTGGACTTCGTTTCGTATTGATATTCTGCGACATAAAAAACAAGCAAAAAGAACAACAGGCACTAGGCACTATGTCAATAGGTTAGTCCCAAAAAATTATATAAAGTTGCTAGTACATGTATATAAAACATCCAAGATTGATAATATAACAACATGGAACAATAAAAAATTATAGATAGGTTGGAGATGTATCAAACACCCACTTTTCCAATGACATTTTGATCATCGTTGGGCTCTCAACCAATGTGCACACTTGGTTTTGCTCAAAGTTGTGTAACTCTTCGTGCATAGCATGTATCCAATTGTAACATCCCAAATTTTCAATTTGGAATGTTATACATTAGGTCATCATGCATATCATATTTTCTCGTATTTTTCCGATCCTAGAAATTTCACGCAACTCAAGGACCCTCGGAGAGAGTTGGAAGTTTCATAATTTTCATATTTGGGATCTCTCAAATTTTGAAAATAGGATCATTGGATTATTTAAATTATCTTCATAAAGTTTTCCTATAAAAATATTTTGAGAGGGAATAATATGACTTTCCCAAGCAATTAGGAAAAATGAAGATATTATAAATAAACCAAATTTGGTTTTTGGAAGATTTATTTTGCTTAGGCAAAAATGAGCATTTAAAAAAATTTATGCATGTATATTGTTTTAAAGTTCATTTTGTTCGACTCATTTTTAGGAGTCGGGGAAAATTTGTTTTATTTAAATCCGAGATCGTTTGGTATTTGTTTTATTTGTTTTGGTTTTAATCTTATTTAAAAAAACAGCGCCCCCCGACCGAGGCCCAGCCGGCCCAAGCCAGCCAGGCCCAGGCCAGCGCCTGCCCACCCGCCTCCTCCTCCTGCCTGTGCCGCCGCGCCTTGGTCTCCGCCGCCCACGCCTCGCCCCCGCTTGAGTCCGACCCCCGGCGCCCCTGCCCCCTCCCAAGCCACCACCGCCCCCCCCCGCCTTTAAATACCCGGACCCCCCTCTCTCTCCTCACCTCGCTTGAGCCGACCGCCCGCCCGCCTCGGCCCGAACTCCGCCGCCGCCAAAGCCGCCCTCGCCGCGCCGCCGCCCCGGACCCGCCGCCCTCGGCCTTGAACCCATGAGCCCGCCGCCCCCGGACCTCGCCCGGCGATCGCGGAGGTAGCCGCCCGCCCGCCGCCCGATTCGGTTTTCTCCCCTCGAACCGATCCGGTTTATTTAAAAAAAAATGTGTTGGTTTTTTTAAAAAAACCTAGATTGGTTTTGTTTTTTTTTTCGGTTTTCTATTTTAACGGACGTTCACGAACCGTTCGTTTCAATGAACGCGTTCGTTAGATACGTTACTGTTAACGAACGTTCGCAATTTAACTCGTTCGTCGTTTTCTTTTTAATCGGAATTAATCCGTTATTTTTCGATTTGATTTCGATCCGATTTTCAAAACTGTTTTATTTCTAGCTCGTTTATCGGAATCGGGTGATTCAAGCGCCGGAGTTTAAATGTGAAACCGCCGTTCCGACTACCCTACTTTCACAGAATTTTGCTACTGTGAAATTTTGACCTAATTTCAGATCGCTAAACCGAGACGTTCTCTCTCGAGTTTCGACTTTCGGAGTTTGTTTTGATTCGATTCCTTTGTAACCAGGGTTCTTAAGTTGAACTTTCTGGTTAGATCTTTTATTCGAGATTTCCCTGTGCATTAGATGAGTACTTATTGTATGCTTGTTGTTTGTCTGCGTTAGATCACCGGTCGCCGCTTGTTACTTCGAATCTCTAGGACTCGCGGATCATCAGCAAGGCAAGTAACACTTGATCATATCCTTTCTACTACCCAGTTTTTATGCATTAGATCAAACCCTCAAACACTTGCATGTTTAGGATCAAATTAAATTGTGGGTTTGGGAAGTAGATTGAGGTAGTAACCATTACCTGTTTTACTTATGAAACCTTGGGAGTTACTTCTACGTTTGCTTGTTCATGCCATGCTATGCTAATAGACGTGGATTGGGTGAGTGAATATCCATGACAGATGTGAGATTGTTAATTAATGGTTTATCTAAGGTGGCAACCTAACACACATCTGGGTGGATTGAGGCACTGGTTTCCATCAGGACTTGCTGTATTTCTTGGACCGCCACCCGTGCTCTAAGGGATCATAAGATTTTTCAAGCTGGAAACTTCCGTGTGCAGCCACAAGCCAATTATGGGCTCTGGCGTAGTTGACTAAGTTGTGTGAACTCTTACGGGTAGGCTAGCTGATGTAGGGGATGTAGGTTGGTACGGTCTACCCACATGTAAGGTGCTAGCGCTTCTGAAAGACTATGTCTCGGTCATCCGTTTCTCAAACACCATGTAGTCACGAGAACCAAGCGGAGGCGATCGAGTCTTGTGGGGAAAAGTGCACAAACCTCTGCAGAGTGTATAAACTAATCATGATTAGCCGTGTCCCGGTTATGGACAATTTGAGTATCCGGTACTTGATTATCATGTGAATCTCAACATGTTACTTCTAAATAAAAGTTATTGGGTTTTGATGAGTACTTTTAATTGGGATTGAGGATCTTGTCAACCATTCTCAATGTTTAACAACCACCATGATAGTTAAATAAAATTATTCCTTTGATGTAGGGAAAAATCAGCTTTATGCAAATGTAACCAGAGAGCCTTACCACCAGCCAAATATGCATGTAGTATAGGCTTATTCTTTCATTGCTCTTTATGTGTTACATTGCGGCATATTCCATGTCTTGACCCGTTTTTGGGCTGCAACTTTTCACGTTGCGAGACTTTTGAATGACAGTAAGGTGTTAGGTCGTGGTTCTATACTCGGTGATGCCGTTGGAGTTGATGGACTCGCTTATCTTCCAAGCTTTCGCTGTTATTATTAGATGGCCTTAAGCCATATTAATGTATTCAGTTCCCTTGTGGACAACGATGTAATAAGTGTGTGATTGCTACTCGCTATAAATCCTTCAATCTTGTGTGGTGTCGGCATTCTTGATCCAGGATGACACTCGAGCACGAGCGCTAGATCCATTCGGTCTTGTCGCTCTGAGAGAATGGTATCGAGCACACACGATTGTATGAGGACACGACCACTAAGTTAAAGCCATAGATCACTCTCTCTTCCCATTTTCTAACTCCTCATCTTTTCTACTCTCTTTAGGATGACGGACGCGAAGATCAAGTACACCCAACCGGATGAAGGCACACCTTTTGGATTTCACTTGAAGGAAGTTACTAAGTACCGAACATTGGACTACCAA
This sequence comes from Aegilops longissima, assembly GCA_021605205.1. NCBI lineage: Eukaryota > Viridiplantae > Streptophyta > Magnoliopsida > Poales > Poaceae > Aegilops > Aegilops longissima. Next base: position 402,913,795 of record CM038682.1, read on the forward strand.
GCTTCACGGGACTTTCAACGCCACTCTGCTCAAGAGGAGCGCTGGAAGATTCATGCTCACGTTCGGGAAGGACATTCGCCCCAATCACCAAGCCTATAGATAGTGTTTTCAGTGCACCCACTTGGAGTCTGGGAAAGAGCATGGCAGCTCACATCACCATGGGACGCATTGGAGAAGTCTATCAAGAAGATCTCAAGGACACCATCTACCAGATTTGCGGACACCGAGACAACAACTGGGACGTCGTCAACACCAAGAAGGATAGGTCCATTGCAGCTTTCATCCAGGAGTTAAATCAGCACATTCGACGCCAGGAGAATCAAATGTGCAAAGACATGTTGGAGTTGCAGAAGACAAAGGAAAGGATCATCGAGCTGGAAGAAGAACTGAAGACTACGCAAGGACTACATGGGCGAGATCGTAGCTCGGCAAGACACAATAACGATCTTAAGTACGAGATCGAAGAGCTCAAGAAGAAGTTGGCGCCAGAATGAAGACCAGTATGTCGAACACCCAATCGACTACATCAACATCGACGACACGATTCGGATCCAAGTGAACCCGATTTTGAAGGCGGTGGAGCAGACATCATGGAGTCTTCCACGGTTCAAATTAGTAGAAGTCCCCACATATTAGTAGTATTCCCTCCATGTAAACCTTTATAGTACACGCACTTTTGCAATAGTTAGATCGTGTAAGCCCTTGTTTGATTGAATGAAGTGAATTTGTGTGCATTTGCTCATGTGCATTTGGGTAGTGATTCCCCTTAGACCTCATTCTATTCTACATTCTCTTCTTTTCTAAACCCATCAGATGCCTCCGAGACGCGACCCCGGATTCGTTTTCCCGCCAGAGATCACCCAATTGATCCAGCAGCAGAATACCCTGATTCAAACATTTGTGCAGAACAACAACAACAACAACAACAACCCACCGCCACCACCACCACTGCGGATCATCGACTCGTATCCTTAGACTGAACCGCGGTGTAATCCAAATAGCACCGAGCCGATTGTAGCAGATGGTGGCTCCGCAAGATAGGAAGGAGCTGACCACTGCAGGATGCACGGATGGTGAAAGAGTGAAGTTTGCAGCACATCAGCTTGAAGGACCCGCAGCAAAGACATGGTGGGAGAATTTCACAGACCACTTATCCGTGAACAACATCACATGGGATCGGTTTGACAAGCTTTTCGCACAGCCCATGTTTCAGCAGGAGCTATGGCCATGAAGAAGCGTGAGTTTCGCAACTTACGCCAAGGAGGAAGGACTGTTGGCGATCGTGGATGACTTTAGCAAATTAGCACGTTATGCCCCGGATAGCGTTACTACGGATGCAGCTAAGCAGGAGAAGTTTCTAGAAGGACTAAATGATGAGTTCAACATGCCGTTGATGGTAGCAAGTTTCAATAACTACCAGGAGTTAGTAGATCGAGCTCTCATGATTGAAGGAAAGCAGACAAATTGAGAAACAAGCGGAAGTATGGACAAGGGAAGTATAACTCTGGATCCCAGCAGAAGCCTCGTTATACCCCTAAATCAGCAATTCAGTTTCAGCATACCCATGGAGGAAGTAATTCGCATAACCATAATGGCACCAAGAATGGGAACGGGAATGGAGGAAGCAACGGACAGAATCGCACCAACCCGTCTACACCATCCAAGGTAGACCTGAGTCACATTACTTGCTTTAAGTGCCGCAAGACTGGGCACTATGCAAATGATTGTCCAGAAGGCCAGAATGGAAATGGCAATGGAAGCTCTGGAAAGAAGCCCAACCCTTTCAACAGGGGACAAGTGAACCACATTGATGTGGAGGAGGTTGAAGATCAGCCCGATCACGATGTCGGTAAGTTTTTGGTTAAGTCTTTTCTGCAGTTGTTCTTTTTGATCTTGGTGCATCGCATTCATACATATCAAGGGGATTTGTGGATAAGTACAAGTTACCAACCCAAGCCCTTAGGTCACCCATGCTAGTAACCTCACCCGGAGCTGAGTACATGGCTAGTAAATGGTGTGATCGACTGCCACTAAGGATCGGACACTATGTTTTCCCCTCAGACCTAATAGTTCTGGAATCCCAAGGATTGGATGTGATATTAGGAATGGATTGGTTATCAAAGTATGGAGGAAACATAGATTGTACCGCAAGGTCAATTTTGCTCACCACACCAGAAGGAAGAAGGATTAAGTATGTATCACGGCACGAGCCGAGGAGAGCACAAGTTAATTGCTTATCAGGAGTGGTGCAGGAAGAAGTACAGTTGGTGAGGATTATCCTGATGTATTTCGGAAGAGTTGCGGGAATGCCACGGATAGAGACATTGAATTTTGATCGAGTGTTGCGTGAACAGGCCCGATATCGAAGCGACCGTGACAGGATGCCCGCAAAGGATTTGGCAGAAATCAAGAAGCGATTAAGGAACTATTGGATAAAGGTTTTATTCGCCCAAGTTCTTCACCTTGGGGATCACCCGTTTATTGGTGGAGAAGAAGGATGGATCGTTGAGAATGGTTGTTGATTATCGTGGATTGAATGAAGTAACAATCAAGAACAAGTACCCACTACCGATGATAAATGATCTGTTTGATCGCTTGCAAGGAGCCAAAGTGTTTTCTAAGATCGACTTGCGATCAGGGTACCATCAGTTGAAGATTCGGGAGCAAGATATACCCAAGACAACGTTTACCACGAGATATGGACTGTATGAGTATACCGTTATGTCATTTGACTGACTAACGCACCAGCCTATTTCATGAACTTGATGAACAAAGTGTTTATGGAGTTTTTGGACAAGTTAAATCGTGGTGTTCATTGATGACATTTTGATTTTCTCGAAGAATGAAGAGGAACACAAGGAACATTTGCGATTGGTTTTGGAGGCGAGGGAACACCGGTTGTATGCCAAGTCCAGCAAATGTGAGTTTTGGCTAAAGGAAGTTGGATTTCTCGGACATGTTATATCCGGAGAAGGGATAGCGATTGACCCCACAAAGGTTGAGACCGTAACCAAATGGGAAGCACCAACGACAGTTGAGAGATTCGAGTTTCCTTGGACTCGCAGGATACTACCGAAGATTCATTGAGAATTTCTCAAGGATTGCAAAGCCTATGACAGAATTGTTGAAGAAGGAAAACAAATTCATATGGGTGAGGACTGTGAGGCAAGTTTTCAGGAGTTGAAGAAAAGATTGGTTACCTCACCGGTTTGATATTGCGGATCAAACTAAGGATTATGAGGTGTATTGCACGCTTCACGTCGAGGACTTGGAGCAGTGCTTATGCAGGAAGGAAGAGTTGTTTCGTATGCTTCACGACAACTTAAGCCCCATGAGTTGAATTATGCCACCCATGATTTGGAGTTAGCAGCCGTTGTGCATGCCTTGAAGACGTGGAGACATTTTCTCATTGGAAATCATTGTGAAGTATATACGGATCACAAAAGTTTGAAGTACATCTTCACACAGAAGGAATTGAATCTCGAGACGAGAGGAGATGGTTAGAGCTAATCAAGGATTACGATATGAGATTGCATTATCACCCGGAAAGGCTAATGTCGTAGGCAGGCGCATTGAGCCGTAAGAGCCAGTCAATACCCTAATGATGGGAGGAATACCCAATGAGTTAGCCGAGGACCTTGAGAGCTATGTTTGGAAATAGTTCCAGAGGCTATGTAGCAGCATTGGAGATTCGATCGACATCGATGGACAAAATCGAGAAGCCCAAAAGGCGGATAAGGAAGTTGCCTCAATAAAGGAGAAAATGAGCAAAGGAAAAGCTAAAGGATTTGAGAGGATGAACACGATACCCTATGGTTTGAAGACCGTGTTTATGTGCCCAATGACCCGTAGATCGGAAGTTGATTTTACAAGAAGCCCATGATTCACCCTATTCGATTCACCCAGAAATACCAAGATGTATTTGGATTTGAAGAATATTTTCGGTGGACCGGAATGAAGAAGGACATTGCGGAGTATGTAGCAATTTGCGGCGTATGTCGAAAGTAAAGGCGAGCATCGAAGCCAGCAGGATTGTTACAACCATTGCCGATACCGAATGGAAGTGGGATAAACTAGGCATGGATTTCATCACAGGTTTGCCAAAGACCCGCTCAGATATGACTCAATTTGGGTCATAGTCGACCGTTTGACCAAGGTAGCTCATTTCATTCGATCAAGACTACCTATAGCAGTGCTAAGTTGGCAAAGATATACATGACCAGAATTGTATGCTTACGGAGTTCCAAGTAGCATTGTATCGACGAGAGGAACCCAATTTACTTGAAATTTTGGAACCGGTTACACGAAACATTGGGAACCCGATTGGAATTCAGCATGACTTTCCACCCACAGACCGATGGATGACCGAGAGAGTCAATCAGATTTTGGAGGACATCTTTGAGAGCTTGTGCACTAGATTATGGATCTAGTTGGGATGACAATTTGCCGTATGCAGAATTTTCCTACAATAACAGTTACCAAACCAGCTTAAAATGGCACCTTCGAGGCCTTGTATGGAAGAAGGTGCAGGACACCATTGTCATGGGACTAAACGGAGATCGTCGGTTGTTTGGACCAGATTTTATTAAGGATGCGAACAGAAAGTTAAGTTGATTCGAGACAGGCTCAAGGTAGCCCACCCGAATGTAAGAGCTATGCCGATTCAAAGCGCAAAGCGATTGAGTATGACGTTGAGAGCAGTATATCTCGAGTATCCCGCTTGAGGAGTTAAGCGTTTTGGAGTTAAAGGAAAGTTAGCACCCGCTTCGTTGGACCATATAAGATTTTGCAACGCATGGGAGAAGTTGCGTATAAGTTGGAATTGCGGAAGGACTGTCGAGGAGTTCATGATGTATTCCATGTTTCTCGATTGAAGAAATGTCACCCGAGATAGCAGAGGTACCGTTAAGAGACACAAGTACACTGGAAGCAATTCAGTTGAAGGATGACTTGACATATGAGGAAAAGCCGGTTAAGATTCTCGATTATGCCAGCAGAGTTACCCAGACAAAGTTATCAAGTTTTGCAAAGTTCGATTGGAGCCACCACACCGAGGATGAAGCCACCAGGAAAGAGAGGAAGTTTTGTAAGGACCACCTCACCTATTTTCTAGCCAACCCGAATCTCGAGGGCTGAGATTCATCTTAAGGGGTAGGTTTGTAACATCCCAAATTTTCAATTTGGAATGTTATACATTAGGTCATCATGCATATCATATTTTCTCGCATTTTTCCGATCCTAGAAATTTCACGCAACTCAAGGACCCTCGGAGAAGTTGGAAGTTTCATAATTTTCATATTTGGGATCTCTCAAATTTTGAAAATAGGATCATTGGATTACTTAAATTATCTTCATAAAGTTTTCCTATAAAAATATTTTGAGAGGGAATAATATGACTTTCCCAAGCAATTAGGAAAATGAAGATATTATAAATAAACCAAATTTGGTTTTGGAAGATTTATTTTGCTTAGGCAAAATGAGCATTTAAAAAATTTATGCATGTATATTGTTTTTAAAGTTCATTTTGTTCGACTCATTTTAGGAGTCGGGAAAATTTGTTTTATTTAAATCCGAGATCGTTTGGTATTTGTTTTATTTGTTTTGGTTTTAATCTTATTTAAAAAAAAAGCGCCCCCGACCGAGGCCCACTGCCCAAGCCAGCCAGGCCAGCCAGCGCCCCCCCACCGCCTCCTCCCTCGCCTTGCCGCCGCCCGCCTGGTCTCCCGCCGCAAGACGCCTCGCCGCCCCTTGAGTCCGACCCCCCCCCGCCTTGCCCCCCTCCCAAGCCACCACCCCTCGCCTTTAAATACCCGGACCCCCCCCTCTCTCCTCACCTCGCGCTTGAGCGAGCCGCCGCCCGCCTCGGCCTTGAACTCCTTGCCGCATAAGGACGCCGCCGACGCCCCTCGCCGCCACGCCACCCGCCGGACCCGCCGCCCTCGGCCTTGAACCCCGCTGAGCCCCGCCGCCCGTCCGGACCTCGCCGGCGATCGCGGAGGTAGCCGCCCGCCCGCGCCCGATTCGGTCTTCTCCCCTCGAACCGATCCGGTTTATTTTAAAAAAATGTGTTCTGTTTTTTTTAAAAAAACCTAGATTGGTTTTGTTTTTTTTCGGTTTTCTATTTAGCGGACGTTCACCGAACCGTTCGTTTCAATGAACGCGTTCGTTAGATACGTTACATTATGAGCGTTCGCAATTTAACTCGTTCTTCGTTTTCTTTTAATCGGAATTAATCCGTTATTTTTCGATTTGATTTGAGATCCGATTTTCAAAACTGTTTTATTTCTAGCTCGTTTATCGAATCGGGTGATTCAAGCGCTGGAGTTTAAGAATGAAACCGCCGCCCGACTACCCTACTTTCACAGAGTTTTGCTACTGTGAAATTTTGACCTAATTTCAGATCGCTAAACCGAGGCGTTCTCTCTCGAGTTTCGACTTTCGGAGTTTGTTTTGATTCGATTCCTTTGTAACCAGGGTTCTTAAGTTGAACTTTCTGGTTAGATCTTTTATTCGAGATTTCCTGTGCATTAGATGAGTACTTATTGTATGCTTGTTGTTTGTCTGCGTTAGATCACCGGAGTGCGCCGCTTGTTACTTGAATCTCTAGGACTCGCGGATCATCGACAAGGCAAGTAACACTTGATCATATCCTTTCTACTACCCAGTTTTTATGCATTAGATCAAACCTCAAACACTTGCATGTTTAGGATCAAATTAAATTGTGGGTTTGGGAAGTAGATTGAGGTAGTACCCATTACTGTTTTACTTATGAAACCTTGGGAGTTACTTCTCGTTTGCTTGTTCATGCCATGCTATGCTAGTAGGCGTGGATTGGGTGAGTGAATATCCATGACAGATGTGAGATTGTTAATTAATGGTTTATCTAAGGTGGCAACCTAACACACATCTGGGTGGATTGAGGCACTGGTTTCCATCGAGACTTGCTGTATTTCTTTGGACCGCCACCGGGCTCTAAGGGATCATAAGATTTTTCAAACTGGAAACTTCCATGTGCAGCCACAAGCCAATTATGGGCTCTGGCGTAGTTGACTAAGTTGTGCGAACTCTTACGGGTAGGCTAGCTGATGTAGGGGATGTAGGTTGGTGCGGTCTACCCACATGTAAGGTGCTAGCGCTTACGAAGACTATGTCTCGGTCATCCGTTTCTCAAACACCATGTAGTCACGAGAACCAAGCGGAGGCGATCGAGTCTTGTGGGGAAAAGTCATAAACCTCTGCAGAGTGTATAAACTAATCATGATTAGCCGTGTCCCCGGTTATGGACAATTTGAGTATCCGGTACTTGATTATCATGTGAGTCTCAACATGTTACTTCTAAATAAAAGTTATTGGGTTTTGATGAGTACTTTTAATTGGGATTGAGGATCTGTCAACCATTCTCAATGTTTAACAACCACCATGATAGTTAAATAAAATTATTCCTTTGATGTAGGGAAAAATCAGCTTTATGCAAATGTAACAGAGAGCCTTACCACCAGCCAAATATGCATGTAGTATAGGCTTATTCTTTCATTGCTCTTTATGTGTTACATTGCGGCATATTCCATGTCTTGACCCGTTTTGGGCTGCAACTTTTCACGTTATGAGACTTTTCGAACGACGAGTAAGGTGTTAGGTCGTGGTTCTATACTCGATGATGCCGTTGGAGTTGATGGACTCGCTTATCTTCCAAGCTTTCGCTGTTATTATTAGATGGCCTTAAGCCATATTAATGTATTCAGTTCCCTTGTGGACAACGATGTAATAAGTGTGTGATTGCTACTCTGCTATAAATCCTTCGAAGTACTGTGTGGTGTCAGCATTACTGATCCAGGGATGACACTGAGCACAGAGCGCTAGATCCATTCGGGTCTGGTCGCTACACCAATCCGGGTCCTCAAGGGCTTCTTCTACCTTCATAGGTTCAATTCTAGAGATGAATGAGTAGTGTCAACAAAATTTGGCCAAACGAGTTTTAGAGCGAGTGATTCTCCTTGTTTTGATGTTGTCAAAGATTTGTTCAATAGGATGATCCTTTCAGACTCTTGCTCTAACTCGTGAGAGCTTTTGCTTGGGTTGTGGTGGAACATCCTCATCATCATCTTATTCTTCTTCATTGTTGGTGGCATCGTCGTTTGCTTGTGGAGGTGGAGGTGGAGAAGGAGGTCGAGGTGGGTCATCTTGTTATACTTACACATTCCCGTAATCTTGTCATGTTCCGATTGTGGAGGCCTCCATGTCAACTTGTGGTTCACCTTGATGTGAAGTTGAGGTTTCCACTTGAACGGACTAAGTACTCTCCTTTACCTCCGTTGGATGGATTTTGCCGATAGACAAATCCTGAATAGCTTCTGAGGGGTCTTTGTATCCTACATCAATTGGCAGTTGCTCTACTTGCGAGCCGTTAGATTCATCAAACTTTGCATCTACCGTCTCTTCAACCTTTCGGTTGAAATTATTGTAGACACAGTAAGTGTGAGAGTTTGGGTTGTAACTGAGTAGAAAACCTTCATGAGATTTAGGATAAAATTTCGAACAACGATGCTTATCAGGAATGTAGAACTTTGAGCCAATACTCGAAAGTATCCAACTTGGGGTTTGTTACTAGTGAGTAGCTCGGATGCCATTTTACCGAGAAGCTTGTCAAGGTGTAGTCGATTAGTAGCATGACAATTTGTCTTAACCGCTTCCTCCCAAAAATGTCTTGGCATTTCGTATTCATCAAGCATCGTTCTCACCATCCCAATAAGAGTCCGGTTCTTCCTCTCAATAGCTCCATTTTGTTAAGGTGTGTACGTAGCCGAGAACTCATGTGAAATGCCTTATTCATCAAGAAAGGTATCCACGTTGGATTTCTTGAACAGTTCCATTATCACTTTGAACCTTCTTGATCTTAACTTCTAATTGATTTTCAGCCTTCTTAGCGAAGTTCTTGAAGGTCTTTTGGACCTACGATTCGTCATCAAGAAAGAACACCCGCGTAAATCTAGAAAATCATCAAAAATGAATAAACTGAAAGAGTTACCACCAAGGCTCTTATAAGCATTAGGACCGAAGAGGTCCTTGTGAAGTAGCTCAAGTGGTCTTCTCGTGGTCATAATGTTCTTCACGGGATGACTTCCTGCAACTTGTTTTCCTACTTGGCAAGCACCACAAAGTCTATCCTTGTCAGATATAACATCTTTAATACCAAGCATATGATCATCTTTAATAAATTTATCAAGATTCCGCATGGCAACATGTCCTAACCTTCTATGACATAACCAATGTTTAGAAGATTTAGCAACTAAACAAGTACGAGGTTGGGCTCTCTTCGTGAAATCAACAACATATAGATCACCTCTCGAATACCAGTAAAGACAATAGTATGATTGTGTCGACAAAACACTTGGCAATGTACTTCGGTAAATAGAACATTGAAATCAAAGTCAGCTAGTCTAGATATGGCAAGGAGATTGTAACCAAGAGATTCAACAAGCATAACATTTTGAATAGAGCTATCATTTGATATGGCCACCTTACCAAGACCAAGTACCTTACCCTTGGAGTTGTCTTCGACAGTTACATACTTGCATGGACCATCATTTTTGGCAAGCTCCCGGAACATGTCTTTATCTTCGGTCATGTGATCGATACATCCACTATCAAGAATCCAGTGTTTTCCTCCGAAAATGTAGTTTCAAAGATTCACCATGAGACCAAGATTCTGCATAATCTTCTCACATTCAATGGAAAATTCTTCATTCTCATCATAATAGCCATGCTCAATATCATCATCATTGTCATGCGTGTGATCATCACCTAGTTCAATGATTCATTGGATTTATGACCATGAAATTGTGCAAGTTTGTGAATTCTAATGGTTTCCGTGATGATGCTATTAATGGTTCCAACATCACCCTTGGCACGCATAAGGTCGCAGATCTCAAATAGACATTGATCAAACTTGGGATCACTAGGCTTCATCTTATGAAAAGCAATGGACTTTTGAAGAATTTCATCCAGATTTTTGAAGAGTAATTTGGAAAGCGTTCCTCAAGATAATTCCATATAGTGTATGCACATTCAACAGTTTGCAAGCAAAGAAGCACATTTCTAGGTAATCTTCTAATGATAAGATTGACAGTCCTAAGGTTGTGAACCATGTCAAGAACTCATTGGGGTAGGATGCAAAGGATCGATGGGAGGCACATAACGGCTAAGAATAATTTGCTAAAATTATATTCATTGCAAATCTCAAGCATCTCATTTTTCCAAGAAGCATAAAACTCCCCGTCAAGAATAGGCACTCTCTAAGACTCCCGAATGTAGACACGTCCATCTTCCTTCAATGGTGGTTAAACCAAAGCAATGGAGACCAACGCTCGGATACCAATTGAAAGGATCGAGAAGAGGGGTCTAGAGGGGGATGATTACACCCTTAACAAGTAAAAGTGGCAGTTTTTAGTTTCTTCAAGTTAAGTTTGAGTTTAGCACAAGTTAATGGGCACACAATACATTTTACACAAGCATAGCAAGAGTATGAGTAGCGAAAAGAGTAAAGCATGCAAGTGCAAGAATGTAAAGGGATGGGATTGGAATGTGCAAACGCAATGGAGACGTGGAGAATTTTTGCATGGTTCCGATAGGTGGTGCTATTGTACATCCACGTTGATGGATACTTCAACCCATGAAGGGTAACGGCTGCACAAGTCCATGGAGCCCTCCACCCACGAAGGTCCACAAAGAAGCAACCTTGTCTATCCCACCATGGCCATCCCCCACGAAGGACTTGCCTCACTCGGGTAGTCTTCCTGAAGTAGGCGATCTCCTTGCCCTTACAAACTTCTTGGTTTAACTCCACATCATGTCAGAGGCTCCCAAGTGACACCTAACCAATCTAGGAGACACCACTCTCCAAAAGGTAATAGACGGTGCGTTGATGATGAACTCCTTGCTCTTGTGCCTCAAATGACAGTCTCCCCAACACTCAACTCTATCTCACAGATTTGGCTACGGTGGAAGAAGGATTTGAGTGGAAAAAAATAGGGGAAGGATTGAAATCAAGGTTCAAATGGTAGGATTGGAATCTCTTGATCTCAACAGATCAATAGGTGCTTCTCTCTCAGAAAATGAATGGTGGAAGTGCAGGCACGTTTTGATGGCTCTCCTCTATGAGGAAGAAGGGGTGGGGATATATATAGCCTCCACACGAAATCCAACCATTACACACTTTTGACCAATCTCGGTGGGACTGATTAGAAAACTCGGTGGCACCGATCTGTGCAAAAAAGTTAGCGTTAGGAATCTCGGTGGGACAGACGGGAACAACTCGGTGGGTCTGATGTGCTCGGTCTTAGGACAAACCTCATCTCGGTGGCACCGACTGCATCATCTCGTTGATAACAAAGTGAAGCAATAAGGCAATAGAGAATCAGTCAAGCCATCTCAGCGAGACCGATTGCATCATCTTGGTGGGACCGAAATAATTGCAACAAGCAACCTAGAGCTGGCAAGGCCATCTCGGTGGGACCGAGATCCAGATCGGTGGAACTGAATTGTTAGGGTTTTGGCAGTGGCTAAATCTAGATGAATGATAACCCACAAGTATAGCTGATATCAATAGTTTTCGAGGGTAGAGTATTCAACCCAAATTTATAGATTCGACACAAGGGGCGTCAAACAATATTTGTAAGTATTAGCCGTTGAGTTGTCAATTCAACCAAACCTAGAGATTAAATATCTGCAGCAAAGTGATCGGTAGCACAGTAATATGATAGTTTGATAACAGTCATAGTAACAGTAACAGCAGGAACAGTATTGTAGCAGTTGTAGCAGTAGCAATAGCAATAGTAACTTAGCAAGAGCAATATGTGGAAAACTCGTAGGCATTGGATCAGTGCATTCTTTGGATGAAATTCATCATATAACAGTCATATCCAAGGGCGACACAGACCTAGCTCCAATTCATAATTATATTGTAGGCACGTGTTCCGTAAATAGTCATACGTGCTTATGGAAAAGAACTTGCATGACATATTCTGTCCTACCCTCCCATGGTAGTGGGGTCCATAAGGAAACTAAGGGATATTAAGGCCTCCTTTTAATAGAGAACCGGACAAAGCATTAACACAAAGTGAATACGTGAACTCCTCAAACTACGGTCATCACCGGAGAGTATCCCAATTATTGTCACACTGGGGTTTATGGATCAGAAGATGTAATAGGTGAATATGACTTGCAAGATCGGATCTAGAACACAAATATAATGGTGAAAACATAAGCGGTTCAGATTTGAGATCATGGCACTCGGGCCCTAGTGACAAGCATTAAGCATCACGAAGTCATAGCAACATCAATCTCGTAACATAGTGGATACTAGGGACCAAGCCCTAACAAAACTAACCCGATTACATGATGAATCTCATCCAACTCCTCACCGACCAGCGAGCCTACAAAGGAATTAATCACTCCCGATGGGGCGCATCATGGAATTGGTGATGAAGGAGGGTTGGTGATGACGAAGACCGAAGATTCCCCTCTCCGGAGCCCCAAACGGGCTCCATGGCCTCCCGATGAAGAACAGGAGGTGGCGGCGAATCCGCATCATGAAACGTGATGAAACTTGCTCTCCTATTTTTTTCTGAAACTAGGATTTTATAGCGTCGGAATTAGGGTCAGGGGGCCAAAAGGGCCCCACAACCCACCAGGGTGCGCCTGGAGGGGGTGGCGCACCCTGGTGTATCGTGGCAAGCCAGGGCACCCCCTCTGGTGGTTCTTGGTTCCAGTATTTTTTTTATTCTAAAATAAATCTCTAGAAAGTTTTGTCTAAATCCAAGAACTTCTATTTCTGCACAAAAATAACACCATGGTAGTTTGGCTGAAAACAACATCTGTTCGGGTTAGTTTCATTCAAATCATGCAAATTAGAGTCCAAAACAAGAGCAAAAGCTTTAGGAAAAGTAGATACGACGGAGACGTATCAACTCCCCGAAGCTTAAAACTTTGCTTGTCCTCAAGCAATTCAGTCGATAAATTAAAAGTGATAAAGAAAAAATTTACGAACTCTTCTGTTCTAGTTTACATAAATAAGCTAGCCCGAGCGCGCCTTGGGCCCGGGGGCTACTATCAGCGTTCTGGGAACCAGGGTACCCAGACTTGCCTGCCCGCGCAAGCTTCCCGCCCGACTCGGTGAAATCCCCCAAAATCCCAATGCTTACCAGCCTACTACATAAACACTCACGGTCAGCGAGTCCTGCGTCGCATTTTCCCCTCCCTCCATGTAGCTTATCTTGTCTGCTGCTCCCACAATCGCCAATGGCACCGGTCCGTCATCGTCGCTTAGCCACTCTGCCATCATCAGAGGACAGCTCCAGCTAGGAGGCTACACCGCGGCGGCGGCGCAGTCCCCGGCGTAGTGTAGTGCACGCGGCGTCCCTGTTGGATGTGCGTAGAACACCCACCACACGCTCCACCGCCATTGCCCGTCGGCAGCTGTTGCCGGCCGCCGTTGCTGCCACACCAACATCGAAAGCCAGGGCCATCGCCCACTCCGCCGCCGCGGCCTGAAGGGGGGAGGTGGCCGTCGTGGCCGCCACCGCACTGCCGGCCACCGTGGCCATCACCCACTCTGCCACAGCGGACCAAAGGCGAGGGGTGGTGGTCGTGGCCGCCAGCCCACCGTCAGCCGCCAGGATCATCACCTGCTCCGCCACCACCGCCCAAAGGAGGGAGGCAGAGGTGGAAGCCCGCACGTGCATCAGCTACCTTGCGTGCTACATCGAGTTCCTGCGGGAGGAGGAGGAGCACCTCATCGAGCACGCAAAGAGCCTTACTGCAGCCGTGGCCGCAACACATGGCGACGCAGAGGCGAGGAATCAGGAGATCTACGAGTAGTCCGGCCGCTTCGAGAGGGATCGTCTGGAGCAGCAGAGGGTGTTCGAGGTGAGCATCGCTAAAATTGCAGCAGTGGCGGACACCGTATTGCAGTTGTCCAGCTCATCTGTAGGCTCCTCCTCCTCTTCCTCTTACTGAGCGCGCTCGGCAGAGGAGAGGCTGTCGGAAGTAGTACAAAGCCCCTATGTAGTAGTAGTATTTAGGGGCTATTTTGATCAGTTCATCTGACTATAGATGTGGTGGAACTATACAACGTACTTAAAATTAGCTAGTATATATAGTTGAACTAGCTATTTCAGTACGTGGTTGCCAACAATTGGGGAAAAGTTTGGTCCGTTCAGCTTTTGAGTTGAACTATTTGTATAAATTAAGAATGACTGCTTAATCTATGAATGAAATCTATGCTTAGTTACTGAATTTTAGTTGCAAAAATTAGATAGTGCTAGTGATTTTTAGCTGCATATTTGACAAATCGCAGTGTTACAAGGATTGACAAATAGCAATGTTGCTAGACCAACAAATGTCATTCTTTCCAGTTTAACAAATGGCAACATACCCAATATGACAGATGCAAATTTGACCAAATTATTTGTACATGGTTGCACACGGGTCATCCAAAACAACCGTTTGCGTTGAAGGGATGTAGAAATCCTGCTTGGCACATTTTCCCTTGGCTTAGCACCGAAGTCTGGCTTTGCATAGCGTATTCAATCTGAACTGTTTGCGTTGAAGAGATGCACAAATCCAGCGCTGTGAATTTTCCCTTGACATAAGGGGGAAGACCATAGCTCTCACTTTGCATACAGGTGTTCTATCTAAAACGTTCGCGATCAAGAGCAGCACAAATCCTGCTCGGCACATTTTCCCTTGGCTTCCTGGGGAAGCTGTCGGTTTGCATACGGGTGTTTTAATTAAAACATTTGCGATGAGTGTTTTATATTTAAAAACCATATTAAACTACGGCTTGGGTTCCATTAATGGAGAGGATGCGAGCAAGGCGGACGACCATGGAAGTCAAAGGGCGAGCTGTCGCTTCCCAGTGAGCTTGCGTGGCGTACAGCTTGCACGCTTCCCGGTGAGCCTGCGCATTGGAGTACAGCTCGCACGCCTCCCATTTAGTCAAGCACCTGTCTGCACGGTACCTCCTAGCCATTAAAAGAGTGAGGTATTGCCTCACATGAATGGTTAACAGAACACACACGATTTAAATTATACAAAACGTTTGAGATGTTACAGTGGCAACTATTTGTCTCAAAATGCCTTTGTTGGTTGTTATTCGAGTGCGCCTTCTCTCAAAATGGACACAAAAAATACCACAGCTTGTGGGGTGCCATTACATGATAGCATTCCAAGTTTCATGAATTTCAGACGAGTTTTGGATTTACTAGAATTTAAAAACAAAGTATCTCAACATTTTGCCGGCAATCAACAGTACCCTAGTGTTTGAAATTCATTCCCATTTCTTGCATGGGACCTAAGCATGCAGCCAAGGACACAGATTAGATTTTTCAACCAATTTATATGCACTTGAGCATGTGCATGTAGTTCAAATTTGAATTATGCACATAAAATGCCTAGAAAACCCAGTTAATGTATAAAAATGTCCACACAAACCCCGAAAAATTCCAAAATTTAACATAACACTCCTGTTGTTCTATGTTCACACTAGAATTTTTTTGAAAGCAATAAGGGGCAATTGATATCGTTTCGTCCCCAAAAGGTGGCATGTTCCTTACCGAAACAATCAGGCTTGTTGTGAGAGGCTCTGGTTTGTGTGCCGCTTATACTCAAACCTGCCCCAAATGGGACGAAAAAATTTACCACGACATGTTGATGCCGCTCCATGATAGCATGCCAAGTTTCATGAATTTCAGACAAGTTTTGGATTTACTAGAACTTAAAAACTAGGTATCTCAATGTTTGCGGCCGAGTGACGGTGGCAGGGTGTTTGACATTCACTCCATTTCTTGCATGGGACTTAAGCTTGGAACCAAGGACAGAGATTTGAATTTTCAACCAATTTATATGCATTAGAGCATGTGCCTGTAGTTCAAATTTGAATTATGCACATAAATGCAATGAAAACTCAACTAATGTATAAAAATGTCCAAACGAACCCCGAAAAATTCCAAAATTTCACACAACACTCATGTTGTTTTATGTTGACACTAGAGAAAAATTTGAAATCAAGAGGAGGCAATGGATATCGTTTCGTCCAGAAAGGTGAAACATTCCCTACCGAAACCATTAGGATTGTCGTGAGAAGCTCTGGTTTATGAGAAGCTTATACCGAACCAGCCCCAAATGGGATAAAAAATTTACCACGACATGTTGATGCCACTCCATGATAGCATGCCAAGTTTCATGAATTTCAGACGAGTTTTGGATTTAATAGAATTTAAAAACCAGGTATCTCAATGTTTGCGGCCGAGCGACAGTGGCAGGGTGTTTGACATTCGTTCCCATTTATTGCATGGGACCTAAGCATGCAACCGAGGACACACATTTGAATTTTCAACCAATTTATATGCATTAGAGCATGTGCCTGTAGTTCAAATTTGAATTATGCACATAAATACATTGAAAACTCAATTAATGTATAAAAAAGTCCAAACGAACCCCAAAAACTTCCGAAATTTAACACAACACTCCTATTGTTCTATGTTGACACTAGAGAAAAAATTGAAATCAAGAAGAGGCAATGGATATCATTTCGTCCAGAAAGGTGAAACGTTCCCTACCGTAACCATGAGGCTTGTTGCGAGAAGCTCTGGTTTGTGAGAAGCTTATACCTCAACCTGCCCCAAATGGGACAATATTTTTACCACTGCATGTTGATGTTGTTCCATGATAGCATGTCAAGTTTCATGAAATTCAGACGAGTTTTCGATTTACAAGAATTTTAACACCATGTATCTCAATGTTAGCGGCCGAGCGACGGTGGCAAAGGTGTTTGACATTTATTCCCATTTCTTGCATGGGACCTAAGGTTGCAACCAAGGACACACATTTGATTTTTCAACCCGTTTATATGCACTGGAGCATGTGCATGTAGTTCAAATTTGAATTATGCACATGAATGCATAGAAAACTCAGTTAATGTATAAAAATGTCCAAACGAACCTCGAGAAATCCCAAAAATTGCACAACACTCATGTTGTTCTATGTTGACACGAGAAAAAATTTGAAAGTAAGAAGAGGCAACAGATATCGGTTCGTCCCCCAAGGTGGCATGTTCGGTACCGAAACCATCAGGCTTGTTGTGAGAGAACCTCTGGTTTGCGAGAAGCTTATACCATAACCTGTCGCAAATGGGATAATATTTTTTTACCCCAGCATGTTGATGTCGTTCCATGATAGCTTGCCAAGGTTCATGAATTTCAGACGAGTATTGTATTTACTAGAATTACAAAAGCAAGCACCTCAACGTTTGGCGGAGAGCCACAATGCTGTGGTGTTTGAAATTCATCCCCATTTCTTGAATGGGACATAAGCATCAACCCATGGACACATATATCATTTTATAACCCATTTTGGTGCACCGGAGCATATGCATGTAGTTTAATTTTGAATTGTGCACCTGAAATGCCTAGAAAACCAAGTTAATGTATAAAAATGTCCAAACGAGCCCTGAATAATTCCATTTTTTTGACGACACACCTATAGTTGCATGTTCATTGCAGATAAAAGTTCTAGCAATTCAAACACCATCCTTTGCAGCTGTGACCCCATTATGTATTCAAATCAAGATGAAAAATCAAGTAGATCGCACAGAGTTTATTATCACCAACCATGTGAGATGTGGTACAAAATATCCTAGAGCACCGGTGGTGTATAGTACACAGTTCAAATTTTCACACACGGTTTAAGCTATCTGAATCGTTTGTGATGTTCACATATCATACACGGTTCTGAATAAGGGACCGTGCCTGACGACACTTTGCACGCCAGTTTTTTCGCTGAACCGATTCAAATTTTCGGCTTCCACGGAAATACCTACTTCCCCACCCCCTCCCCCTTTCCAAAAGCCAAATTTCCCCTATTTCCGCCTTCCTTTCCAAGTTGAAACCTTCACTCCTTGCTTGCAGCGCTGCCTGCTCACTGGCGACCCTCCTTCACGCTGCTCGGCCTCGTCTATCTGGGCAGGTAATCCACACCCGACCCCGATCCTCGTCCTCCTTCCACATCCCACATGCCCCGACCACCGGCGCGACACCTTCCATCCAAATCACCGACCCCTCCACCAAATAAGCACCGCCCTAAGCCATGGTGCACGCGGTATAGCCAAGAGCTCAAGGAGCATTTGGCAGCGGAGAAGCAAATCACGGCCGCACGCACGGATGAGGTCGCGATGGATGCCATTCATGCCGACCCCCATATCTTGGAGGAGCACCTCACCGTCGAGGCCACAGTCGACGCCTTGCGCGCTGACGCCACAATGCGGTTGGCTGCTTTAAACGATAGTCCGTGGCGTTGTCTCGAGGCCACCCTCGGTGCCTTCAAGGAAGACTACGAGGTGTTTTCTCAGTGTGCACGTGCTTACCTCATCTCGAGAGCCAGCAAGTTGGTGACCAGAGTGGCTCATGCAACTCACCACTACGACGAGGGTACCCACGACGCGGAGGTCACGCCCTATTCCATTTCCAAGGAGCCAATCATCATCGATATCTCCGACAATGAGGAGTAGCTTGTCTTATTAGCTCACTATAAGGACCGATGTTCAGTTTGCTAGATACTGCCTTTCGTTAACAAATTCTAGTGAATTGTGCTATCTACTCTTACCATGCAATCTGTTGCTCTAGTGTATATGTTCTATATGTTGTGCAATGTGGTGCTCATTTATTAATTGTTTGGTTAATTAGTTGTCGTGTTCAGTTAACTGTTTGGTTCAATTCTGCAAATGTGATGTTCAATTCTTCAGGGTGAAATTTTGTATTGTCTTCCATGTGAGAAATAAATCAAATTTTTCTTTACAAAATACATGAGAAACAAATACAATTGCTATATTTCCAAGTTGTCAAGCATGCTTGGTTTGGTTAACTGTCTGATCTTCTAGTATGTTATACATTATGCAATGTGGTGCTCAGTTAACGTTTGGTTCATTTGTTGTGGTGTTTAGTTAATTGTTTGGTTCAATTCTGCAATCCGATGTTCAATTGTTGTGGGTGCATTCTGTTATTGTATACCATGTGAAAAAGAAATCGAATTTGGTTGTACTAAATACATGAGAAACAAATACAATGGCTATATTTCCAAGTATTTAAGCATGCTTGGTTTGGTTAACTGTCTGATCTTCTATTACGAGTATGTTATATTGTGCAATGTGGTGCTCAGTTAATGTTTGGTTCATTTTTTGTGGTGTTTAGTTAACTTCTTGGTTCAATTTTGCAATGCGATGTCCAATTGTCGTGGTTAGAATTTTGTATTGTTGTGCACGCGAGGAATAATCGAATTTGGCTGCACTTTATACATGAGAAACATATACAATTGCTATATTTCCTAGTTCTTAATCATGCTTGGTTTGGATAAATGGGTTTTCCATTTGGCTTGAATTAATCCGATGAATCTGCAATGTGCTTATTTTTCATCAATATATTGTTGGGGAACGTAGTAATTTCAAAAAAAAAATCCTACGCACACGCAAGATCATGGTGATGGCATAGCAACGAGAGGGGAGAGTGTATGTCCACGTACCCTCGTAGACCATAAGCGGAAGCGTTATAACAACGCGGTTGATGTAGTAAATGCGTCTTCACGATCCGACCGATCCAAGTACGAGCATACGGCACCTCGAGTTCAGCACACGTTCAGCTCGATGGCGATCCCGGGCTCCGATCCAGCAAAGCGTCGGGGATGAGTTCCGTCGACTGACGGCGTGCAGGCGATGATGATGCTCCATCGGCGCGAGGGCTTCGCCTAAGCTCATGACGATATGACGAAGTGGAATATGGTGGAGGGGCACCGCACGGCTAAGGAATGATCCGTAGATCAACTTGTGTATCATGGGGTGCCCCTGCCCCGTATATAAAGGAGCAAGGGGGTGCGGCCGGCCCTAGGAGGGGCGGGAGGAGTCCTACTCCCAGGGAGTAGGACTCCCCCTTCCTAGTTGGATTAGGACTTGGGGTGAGGGGAAGAGGAAGGGGCACCGTCCCCCTCTCCTTGTCCTATTCGGACTAGGGGGGGGGCGCGGCCTGCCCTGGCCGGCCCTCCTCTTCTCCTTATGGCCCACTAAGGCCCATAGACCCCCGGGAGGTTCAGTAACCCGGTGTTCTAAGTAAAATCGATTTCACCGGAACTATTCGAAGTCAAACATAGGCTTCCAATATATCAATCTTTATGTCTCGACCATTTCGAGACTCCTCGTCATGTCGTGATCACATCGGGACTCGAACAAACTTGGTACATCAATACTTATAAACTCATAATAAACTGTCATCGTAGCGTTAAGCGTGCGGACCCTACGGGTTCGAGAACTATGTAGACATGACCTAGAACTATTCTCGGTCAATAACCAATAGCGGAACCTGGATGCCCATATTGGTTCCTACATATTCTTCGAAGATCTTTATCGGTCAAACCGCATAACAACATACGTTGTTCCCTTTGTCATCGGTATGTTACTTATCCGAGATTCGATCGTCGGTATCCAATACCTAGTTCAATCTCGTTACCGGCAAGTCTCTTTACTCGTTCCGTAATACATCATCTCACAACTAACTTATTAGTATGCTTGCAAGGCTTATGTGATGTGTATTACCGAGAAGGCCTAGAGATACCTCTCCGACAATCGGAGTGACAAAACCTAATCTCGAAATCGCCAACCCAACATGTACCTTTGGAGACACCTGTAGTACTCCTTTATAATCACCCGATTCGTTGTGACGTTTGGTAGCACCAAAGTGTTCCTCCGTATGGCGGAGTTGCATAATCTCATAGTTACAGGAACATGTATAGGTCATGAAGAAAGCAATAGCAATATACTAAGCGATCAAGTGCTAAGCTAACGGAATGGGTCATGTCAATCACATCATTCTCCTAATGATGTGATCCCATTAATCAAATAACAACACATGTCTATGGTTAGGAAACATAACCATCTTTGATTAATGAGCTAGTCAAGTAGAGGCATACTAGTGACTGTATGTTTGTCTATGTATTCACACATGTATTATGTTTCCGGTTAATACAATTCTAGCATGAATAATAAACATTTATCATGATATGAGGAAATAAATAATAACTTTATTATTGCCTCTAGGGCATATTTCCTTGATCTCCCACTTGCACTAGAGTCAATAATCTAGATTACACAATAATGATTCTAACACCTATGGAGTCTTGGTGCTGATCATGTTTTGCTCGTGGAAGAGGCTTAGTCAGCGGGTCTGCAATATTCAGATCCGTATGTATCATGCAAATCTCTATGTCTCCCACTTGGACTTGGTCCCGAATGGAATTGAGGCGTCTCTTGATATGCTTGGTCCTCTTGTGAAATCTGGATTCCTTTGCCAAGGCAATTGCACGATATTGTCACAAAAGATCTTCATTGGTCCCGATGCACTAGGTATGACACCTAGATCGGAAATGAACTCTTTCATCGAGACTCCTTCATTTGCTGCTTCGAAGCAGCTATGTACTCCGCTTCACATGTAGATCCATACGGCGCTTTGTTTAGAACTGCACCAACCGACAACTCCACCGTTTAATAAAAACACGTATCCGGTTTGCGATTTAGAATCGTCCGGATCAGTGTCAAAGCTTACATCGGCGTAACCATTTACGACTAGCTCTTTGTCACCTCCATATCGAGAAACATATCCTTAGTCCTTTTCGGGTATTTCAGGATGTTCTTGACCGCTGTCCAATGATCCACTCTGGATTACTTTGGTACCTTCCTGCCAAGCTTATTGCTAAACATCGTCGGTCGGTACACAGCATTGCATACATGATAGACCCTATGGCTGAAGCATAGGAACATCTTTCATTTCTCTCTATCTTCTGCGTGGTGGGCATTGAGTCGACTCAATTTCACACCTTGTAACACAGGCAAAAATCCTTTCTTTGCACGATCCATTTTGAACTTTTCAAAACTTTGTCAAGGTATGTGCTTTGTGAAAGTCAATTAAGCGTCTTGATCTATCTCTATAGATCTTGATGCCCAATATGTAAGCAGCTTCACCGAGGTCTTTCATTGAAAAACTTTTATTCAAGTATCCTTTTATGCTATCCAGAAATTCTATATCATTTCCAATCAATAATATGTCATCCACATATAATATCGAAATGCTCTGAGCTCCCACTCACTTTCTTGTAAATGAGCTTCTCCAAAAGTGCATATAAAACCATATCTTTGATCACACTATCAAAGCGTTTATTCCAACTCCGAGAGGCTTGCACGGACCATAAATTGATCGCTGGAGCTTGCACACTTTGTTAGCACCTTTTGGATCAACAAAACCTTCTGGTTGCATCATATACAACTCTTCTTCTAGAAATCCATTCAAGAATGCAGTTTTACATCCATTTGCCAACTTTCATAATAATAAAATGCAGCAATTGCTAACATGATTCGGACAGACTTAAGCATCGCTACTGGTGAGAAAGTCTCATCGTAGTCAACCCCTTGAACTTGTCGAAAACCTTTCGCAACAAGTCGAGCTTTATAAAGATTACATTACCATCAGCGTCGGTCTTCGTCTTAAAGATCCATTTATTCTCAATGGCTTGCCGATCATCGGGCAAGTCAACCAAAGTCCATACTTTGTTCTCATACATGGATCCCATCTCAGATTTCATGGCTTCCAGCCATTTTGCGAATCTGGGCTCACCATCGCTTCTTCATAGTTTGTAGGTTCACCATGGTCAAGTAACATAACTTCTAGAATAGGATTACCGTACCACTCAGTGCGGATCTTACTCTAGTTGACCTCGTAGTTCAAGTAGAAACTTGATCTGAAGTTTCATGATCATCATCATTAACTTCCTCACTAATTGGTGTAGGTGTCACGGGAACCGATTTCGTGATGAACCATTTTCCAATAAGGGAGCTGGTACTGTTACCTCATCAAGTTCTACTTTTCTCCCCTCACTTCTTTCAAGAGAAACTCCTTCTCTAGAAAGGATCCATTCTTAACAACGAATGTCTTGCCTTCGGATCTGTGATAGAAGGTGTACCCAACTGTTTCCTTTGGGTATCCTATGAAGACACATTTTTCGATTTGGGTTCAAGCTTATCGGGTTGAAGTTTTTTCACATAAGCGTCGCAGCCCCAAACTTTCAGAAGCGACAACTTTGGTTTCTTGCCAAACCATAGTTCATAAGGAGTCGTCTTAGCAGTTTTGATGGTGCCCTATTTAGCGTGAATGTGGCCGTCTCTAAAGCATAACCCCAAAGCGATAGCGGTAAATCGGTAAGAGGCATCATAGATCGCACCATATCTAGTAAAATACGATTCGACGTTCGGACACACCATTACGCTGTGGTGTTCGGTGGCGTTAGTTGCGAAACTATTCCGCAATTTTTCAAATGTAGACCATACTCGTAACTCAAATATTCTCCTCCACGATCAGATCGTAGAAATTTTATTTTCTTGTTACGATGATTTTCAACTTCACTCTGAAATTCTTTGAACTTTTCAAATGTTTCAGATTTATGTTTCATTAAGAAGATATATCCATATCTTCTTAAATCATCTGTGAAGGTGAGAAAATAACGATATCCGCCACGAGCTTCAACATTCATCGGACCACATACATCCGTATGTATGATTTCTAACAAATCTGTTGCTCTCTCCATAGAACCGGAGAGCGGTGTTTTACTCATCTTGCCTATGAGGCACGGTTACATAAGTACCAAGTGATTCATAATCAAGTGATTCCAAAAGTCCATCGGTATGGAGTTTCTTCATGCGCTTTACTCGATATGACCTAAGCGGCGATTGCCACAAATAAGTTGCACTATCATTATTAACTTTGCATCTTTTGGCTTCAACATTATGAATATGTGTATTACTACTATCGAGATTTAATAAAAGTAGACCACTCTTCAAGGGTGCATGACCATAAAAGATATTACTCATATAAATAGAACAACCATTATTCTCGATTTAAATGAATAACCGTCTCGCATCAAACAAGATCCAGATATAATGTTCATGCTCAGCGCTGACACCAAATAACAATTATTAAGGTCTAAAACTAATCCCGAAGGTAGATGTAGAGGTAGCGTGCCGACCGCGATCACATCGACTTTGGAACCGTTTCCCACGCGCATCGTCACCTCGTCCTTTGCCAGTGCTCGCTTATTCCATAGTCCCTGTTTTGAGTTGCAAATATTAGCAATGTAACCAGTATCAAATACCAGTGCTACTACGAGCTCTAGTAAGGTACACATCAATAAAATGTAGATCACATATACCTTTGTTCACCTTGCCATCCTTCTTATCCGCCAAATACTTGGGGCAGTTCCGCTTCCAGTGACCAGTTTGCTTGCAGTAGAAACACTCAGTTTCAGGCTTAGGTCCAGACTTGGGGTTCTTCTCTTGAGTAGCAACTTTCTTGCTGTTCTTTTTGAAGTTCCCCTTCTTCTTCCCTTTGCCCTTTTTCTTGAAACTAGTGGTCTTGTCGACCATCAACACTTGATGCTCTTTCTTGATTTCTACCTCCGCAGCTTTTAGCATTGCGAAGAGCTCGGGAATTGTCTTAGTCATCCCTTGCATATTGTAGTTCATTCTGAAGCTCTTGTAGCTTGGTGGCGTGATTGGAGAATTCTGTCAATGACACTATCATCCGAAGATTAACTCCCAGTTGAATCAAGTGATTATTATACCCGGACATTTTGAGTATATGTTCCTTGACGAACTATTCTCCTCCATCTTGCAGCTATAGAACTTATTGGAACTTCATATCTCTCAATCCGGGCATTTGCTTGAAATATTAACTTCAACTCTTGGAACATCTCATATGCTCCATGACATTCAAAACGTCGTTGAAGACCGGTTCTAAGCCGTAAAGCATGGCACATTGAACTATAGAGTAGTCATCAGCTTTGCTCGCAGACGTTCACAACCGGCGTTGCTCTGCGGAAGGCACGGCACCCAGCGGTGCTTCCGGGGCGTAATTCTTACGTGCAGCAATGAGGATAATCCTCAAATTACGGACCCAGTCCGTGTAATTTCTACCATCATCTTTCAACTTTGCTTTCTCAAGGAACGCATTAAAATTCAACGGAACAACATCACGAGCCATCTATCTACGATAAACATAGACAAGAAAAATACTATCGGTACTAAGTTCATGATAAATTTAAGTTCAATTAATCATATTAAAACTCCCACTTAGACAGACATCTCTCTAGTCATCTAAGTGATTACGTGATCCAAATCAACTAAACCATAACCGATCATCACGTGAGATGGAGTAGTTTTCAATGGTGAACATCACTATGTTGATCATATCTACTATGTGATTCACGCTCGACCTTCGGTCTCCGTGTTCGAGGCCATATCTGCATATGCTAGGCTCGTCAAGTTTAACTGAGTATTCTGCGTGTGCAAAACTGGCTTGCACCGTTGTAGATGGACGTAGAGCTTATCACACCCGATCATCACGTGGTGTGCAGGCACGACGAACTTTGGCAGCGGTGCATACTC
This sequence comes from Aegilops longissima, assembly GCA_021605205.1. Taxonomy (NCBI): domain Eukaryota; kingdom Viridiplantae; phylum Streptophyta; class Magnoliopsida; order Poales; family Poaceae; genus Aegilops; species Aegilops longissima. The sequence continues at coordinate 402,939,320 of CM038682.1, forward strand.
AGGAGAACACGTCTTGATAATTTTAGTGAGAGATCATCTTAAAATGCTACCGTCAATCAAAGCAAGATAAGATGCATAAAGGATAAACATCACATGCAATCAATATAAGTGATATGATATGGCCATCATCATCTTGTGCTTGTGATCTCCATCTCGAAGCACCGTCATGATCACCATCGTCACCGGTAGCGACACTTTGATCTCCATCGTAGCATCGTTGTCGTCTCGCCAACTATTGCTTCTACGACTATCGCTCTGCTTAGTGAGTAAAGCAATTACATGGCATTTGCATTTCATACAATAAGCGACAACCATATGGCTCCTGCCGATTGCCGATAACTTCGGTTACAAAACATGATCATCTCATACAATAAAATATAGCATCACGTCTTGACCATATCACATCACAACATGCCCTGCAAAAACAAGTTAGGCGTCCTCTACTTTGTTGTTGCAAGTTTTACGTGGCTGCTACGGGCTGAGCAAGAACCGTTCTTACCTACGCATCAAAACCACAGCGATAGTTTGTCAAGTTGGTGCTGCTTTAACCTTCGCAAGGACGGGCGTAGCCACTCGGTTCAACTAAAGTGAGAGAAAGCAGACACCCGCGGGTCACCTTTAAGCAATGAGTGCTCGGCGGTGAAACCAGTCTCGCATAAGCGTCGCGTAATGTCGATCCGGGCGCTTCATCTCACAATACCGCCGAACCAAAGTATGACATCTTTGGTAAGCGGTATGACTTATATCGCCCACAACTCACTTGTGTTCTACTCGTGCATATGACATCAATGCATAAAACCTGGCTCGGATGCCTTTGTTGGGGAAAGTAGTAATTTCAAAGAAATTCCTACGCACGCAAGATCATGGTGATGGCATAGCGACGAGAGGGAGAGTGTATGTCCACGTACCCTCGTGAGACCGTGGCGGAGCGTTATAACAACGCGGTTGATGTAGTCGTGCGTCTTCACGATCCGACCGATCCAAGTACGAGCATACGGCACCTCCAAGTTCAGCACACGTTCAGCTCGATGGCGATCCCGGGCTCCGATCCAGCAAAGCGTCGGGGATGAGTTTCATCGGCCGACTGCGTGGTGGCGATGATGATGCTCCACCGGCGCGGGGCTTCGCCTAAGCTCATGACGATATGACCGAAGTGGAATATGGTGGAGGGGCACCGCACTGCAGCTAAGGAGCGATCCGTAGATCAACTTGTGTGTCATGGGGTGCCCCCCTGCCCCCGTATATAAAGGAGCAAGGGGGGGTGCGGCCGGACCTAGGAGGAGGCGCCCGGAGGAGTCCTACTCCCATCGGGAGTAGGACTCCCCCCTTTCCTAGTTGGATTAGGACTTGGGGGGAGGGGGAAGAGGAAGGGGGGCGCCGCCCCACTCTCCTTGTCCTATTCGGACTAGGGGGGGAGGGGGCACGTGGCCTGCCCTGGCCGGCCCTCCTCTTCTCCCTTAGGGCCCACTAAGGCCCATAGACCCCGGGAGGGTTCAGTAACCCCGGTGTTCGGTAAAATCCGATTTCACGGAACTATTCGAAGTCAAACATAGGCTTCTAATATATCAATCTTTATGTCTCGACCATTTGAGACTCCTCGTCATGTTCGTGATCACATCCGGGACTCGAACAAACTTGATACATCAATACTTATAAACTCATAATAAAGCTGTCATCGTAAGCGTTAGCGTGCGGACCCTACGGGTTCGAGAACTATGTAGACATGACCTAGAACTATTCTCGGTCAATAACCAATACGGAACCTGGATGCCCATATTGGTTCCTACATATTCTTCGAAGATCTTTATCGGTCAAACCGCATAACGACATACATTGTTCCCTTTGTCATCGGTATGTTACTTATCCGAGATTCGATCGTCGGTATCCAATACCTAGTTCAATCTCGTTACCGGCAAGTCTCTTTACTCGTTCCTTAATACATCATCTCACAACTAACTTATTAGTTGCAATGCTTGCAAGGCTTATGTGATGTGTATTACCGAGAAGGCCTAGAGATACCTCTCCGACAATCGGAGTGACAAAACCTAATCTCGAAATCGCCAACCCAACATGTACCTTTGGAGACACCTGTAGTACTCCTTTATAATCACCCGATTCGTTGTGACGTTTGGTAGCACCAAAGTGATCCTCCGTAAGCAGGAGTTGCATAATCTCATAGTTACGAGGAACATGTATAGGTCATGAAGAAAGCAATAGCAATACACTAAACGATCAAGTGCTAAGCTAACGGAATGGGTCATGTCAATCACATCATTCTCCTAATGATGTGATCCCATTAATCAAATAACAACTCATGTCTATGGTTAGGAAACATAACCATCTTTGATTAATGAGCTAGTCAAGTAGAGGCATACTAGTGACTGTATGTTTGTCTATGTATTCACACATGTATTATGTTTCCGGTTAATACAATTCTAGCATGAATAATAAACATTTATCATGATATGAGGAAATAAATAATAACTTTATTATTGCCTCTAGGGCATATTTCCTTCATATATGTCCCATGCAACAAATGGGGATGAAATTCAAACACCACGGCACCGTGGCTCTCCGGCAAACGTCGACGTACTTGCTTTTGTAATTCTAGTAAATCGGAAATTTGTCCGAAATTCGTGAAACATGGCATGCTATCAAGGAGCGGCATCAACATGCCATTGTAAATATTTTGTCCCATTTGGGGTAGGTTTGGGTATAAGCTTCTCATAAACCAGAGCTTCTCACAACAAGTGTGATTGTTTTGGTAGGGAACGTTTCACCTTTCTGGACGAAACAATATACGTTGCCTCTTCACGATTTCAATTTTTTTCCTAGTGTCAACATAGAACAACAGGAGTGTTGTGTCAATTTTTGGGATTTTTCGGGGTTCGCTTGGAAATTTTTATACATTAACTAAGTTTTCTATGCATTCATGTGCATAATTCAAATTTGAACTATAGGCACATGCTCTAATGCATATAAATTAGTTGAAAATTCAAATATGTGTCCTTGGTTGCATGCTTAGGTCCCATGCAAGAAATGGGAATGAATGTCAAACACCCTGTTGGATTTCGGGTTCCGGCAGACCCTTGAGGCTTGAACTTTCGGGTGCGCACGGAGATCTTTCCCCTACCAGCTCACGTCTCGAAGTCTCGCAAAGGATCTAGGCTAGAAAGAAGAACACACAAGGGACACGAGATTTATACTGGTTCAGGCCACCATTGTGGTGTAATACCCTACTCCAGTGTGTGGTGTGGTAGATTGCCTCAGGGGCTGATGATGAATAGTACAAAGGGAGAACAGCCTCGTGAGGGCTGTTCTTGAGCTGGTGCGACGAACTGCTTGGGTGAGTTCGGTCACTTCTCTCTCTCTCTCTGAACGATTCGTTTTCTCCATGCCTCTACTTTGTGGTGGCTAGTCCTATTTATAGAGGGAGGCCCTGGGCCTCTTCCCAAATAATGAGCGGGAAGGGCGCCAACAATTGTCCATTTTGAAGGGGAACATCTGGTACACTTATCGACTAAAGTTGGTCTTGGCTGCCAAAGGCTCGGCGATGGCGCCGTCTGGGCTCCACGATGACCTCCATCCTGCCGTTCTGCTGGTCTTGGTATTGTTGCCTTTCAAGCGGTAACCTTTGCACGATGCCTTGGCTGTGCTTGCCCCCTTTGCAACAAAGGGAAACAAGGACATCTTCTTGGGGCAGCGCCCCTGGCGCCCTTTGGTCTCGATCGTCATGGCTTGCGCCACGGGCTCCTCGCGGTGCCTGCCTTGATCTCTCCGCCTCCTCGCGAGCCTGCCTGATGAGGCTGCTCCTGAGGAAGCTTCCTGTCCTCCGCCACGCAAGGCTTGGCCCCTCGCGAGGATCTTGAGCTTGAGCTGATGAAGCTGGGCTGCACCGGGCCCCCACTTGAGCCATGCCGCAGGCCGCAGGCAGGCAAGTTTGGGTTCCCCCGCTCCCAAAACGCCGACAGTAGCCCCCGTGCCCAAGGCGCGCCTGGACTTGGCTTAGCAGAGAAGCGAAGGTGCAAGTGCGAAGTGCCGCGGGCCCTAATAGCCTGCGACCTTGGGCGCCGCATGGCGGTTGATTGGACGTGGGCGTCTCCGCTTCCCCATGATGCCTCGGCAACCGCGTGACTTGACAAGTCCCTGCTTGCAAAAATGGGTCATGATTACCTGCAGTCGTGGAGGCCGACGGTTGGCCTCCTCCGGCTATATGTACGGAACGGTGCGAGCCCTTCCAGTCCATTCCTTCCCGCTACTCCTTTTCTTCTTCCTCCTCGCCCTTGCTCCACATTACGCCAATGGCACCAATCCGCCGGTTTTCTGCAGAAGAGAAGGGAAAGGCCCCCCGAGAGGGTCCCGACCCGCTTCCGCCAAAGAAACAGCTACCCTTCTACCGCCGAGATTAGGGTGCTCGACAGGAGGCATCGAGGCCCTGGTACGAGCGACCGCCACCTGGGTTCCCGCTGCCCTTGTACGCCCGCATCGACGGCCCTAGAGAAGAAGGCGCCGAGCGACACCGGCGGTGCCGCCATCGACACCGGCGGGTTACGGCGGTGCGCGTCGTCCCTACTGGAGTCCATGCCGAGGGCTCCTCTCGCGAGCTTGTGCTCCACGCCGCCATGACTCCTCGATCTTGGATTCGCCTTCCTCCCTCCTTCACCTTTGAGATCCCGCCCGGGGGGGGGGGGGCTCTTGAGCTATGGCTGCAGCACGCTGACTGCAATACCCCTGCGACCGGAGCGGAGGTTGAGGTTGTCGCTCCGGGCAAGGTCTACATGACCCATGGCTGGGGCGAGATCGCCTGGGTCTGCCGGACAGGGGGCGCCCTCGTAATCCATCTCGAGTACGATGGCGCCTCCTTGATGTTCTTCAAGGTCTTCGACGCGGAAGGACGCCGGCTGGAATGCTGCCCCGAGAAAGGCGGCCGGGGCATCGTCGTGGTAAGGACCAGGCCCGCCAGCCGCTTCCCCAGCAGCTCCTCGGGCAGCAGCGAAGGAGCCGGAGGGTACAGCGACTCCGCCGAGCTTCACGAGACTCCGGAGACGAGCGACGACAGCTACGAGGCCCCGAGCTCGCGTCAGGCTCGGAGCAGGGCGGGTGCTACAGGCCGCCGCCGCTGCTGATCTGGATGGGGTTGGCGCCGGCGCCTGATGGCCCACTGTTGATGATGGCGTCTCCTGCGGAGGCGCGTGTAGTTAGCGTTCTTTAGGATTAGCACCTTTTGTTCCCTGCGATGAATCGAGTACCACCCCGCGGGGGTATGTAAGGCGCCGGACATGTCTTTTGTGAATATTTTATCCTTATTATGAATCGATGCGAGATGCTTGTCCTGTCCCGGCTCGGCTCCCTCTTTCTTTCCTCACGAAGGCTTGGTGCTCTACGCTGACAGGTCCCGGTCCCCAGGCAGGCTTCAGCCATCACTGGTATGCCAGGTCGCGATGCCGTGGTCAAGCACTACTAGGGAAAAGCCTAGCAGCAGCGCGGGTTTTGGGCCTCTCAGTAGCGCGGGGACCGGTGCTACTAATAAGGCGCTACAACTAACATGTAGCAGTAGCGCATGTTGTCCCACGCTACTGCTATACATGAATAGCTATAGCGCTCTTTAGAGAAGGGCGTTACTGATATTATCTGCAGCGCTATTTGCTGGGAAGCGCTACTGGTAATGCGGCGCTACTGCTAAATTTCCCCCCCTCGCTACTACTAGTTTTATTAGTTTTTTCCCTGCATATTTGTTTTTGTATTTGTTTTGTATTTGAATAGGCTTTATATAATAATCTTTAGCATATCATACACATACAAATGTAATCATAGCATATACATACAATTAGTCTCATCAGATCATGTCATCATCATAATCATCATCCAACACAAAGTGGTCTCTCATCATCATCATCTCGAAAATAGCGATACAAGTCTCAATTACTTGCAAATACATCGTCATCCATCTAAACAATGATATACGCGAGAAGAGCTATCACTTTGAGTACATGAGTTCGTATCCCTCTCTCGCATTAGCGTGAACCTAAACTAACTACTGCCTGTCGCTCGGAAACCGGAAACCGGTACACCTGGGCCTGACACTCCGGCCACTTGTCGTATATATACTCCTGGTGTAGCACCATCGATGATCTATGCACCTGCATCGTCACATGAGTCGATGATATGCAACATATATGGTTGAGCAACAGAAAGAGACAGACATGGCAAAAATAGAAACAACATATCATAAGCATAAAGAACAAAGTTCATCGTACCCCAAAATGCCCTAACTAGAGTGATTTTCGCTAGTCGAGGAGGAGGACGGTTTAATTACATCACAAATGAAGTTTCACCGTGCATAACTCAAAGTTTTATCATACATAAAGTATGGACTAAATGGACACATTGTCATATATCGACAATGACTCCAACATGTCGTTCCATCCATCCATGTCAGGGAGATAGTCCTCGAGCCTAGTGAAAGGCTTCAGGTCAAGACGCTGAGCGGCTACCCATGTTCGGACGTCTTCCCGTGACATTTGTCCTTCTTTGTAGAACATCCCTGTTTTTCCGACGACCTCCTTCATGATGATTTGAGCAAGTTTGCGCTGGATGTGATAGAACTCGGCTCGAAGTCGATGATCCTCGATATCTCCTACGTTCTTTGCCCATTGCAGAATATGGGCATCGCCGGATGTAGGTGACATGCGAAGGTTCGGTGATCCCGTCGTACTCCGGCATGTGGTGTAGGACATAGAATCCATCATTAAGAGAATCGTTCGGTTCTTTGGATGCAGCAGAAGTCGGTCTTATGGCGAAGGCGACCCCGCCGCCCTTCTCTTCTTGTCCCTAACCTCTCCACCTTGCTTGGTAGTAAAACATAGCACTGTCGAGAACATCCTTGATGTGGGTGTAATCCTTTTGTGAATGTTCTTCAACGAGTCCAAGTAAAGGCGTGGGAGAATTGGGGTATCGGATGATGAGGACGGCGCGCCGCTTGCTGCAAGCAAAATAAGTACACCTCAAATTACTTAGCCTCCACCATGCAAATGAATGATTGAAATCGAAGGAAGGATAGCAGCGGATGACTTACGGGATAATAAGGCACGAGGATCGCCTCCTTGTCCTTATTGGCGAGCATGAAATTGACGATGTATTCCTCGGCGTATACGATGCTCTGCGAGACTCCCAAAGCCCTCGTGCATGTAATGCGGGTCAGCGACACATATATGAGATATCTGCTCAAACCCGATGATGTAGTTCATGTGCAAGGCATAAAGGCGGACAAACGTAAAATCCAGCTTCTTCACGTGAAACATGTCGAATATGTAATCGAATCGGAGGAAGAACTTATCCGCGGGGAAGCTGTCGACGTACGACATTTGTCGCAGAATGTTAACCACGTAGAGTGGGTCTCATGGATCTGTCGAGGCGATGAGGCCTTTCTCTACCCGCAGCACATCGTCATGAAGTCTCCTTAGATCGCCGAATGTGACCCCTAGCGCTGTTGCAAGTAGGATTGGTTGACCGGGGATATGCCATTTATCTGCATCGGGGATATCTATATGGTCCTGAAGCCGAGGCTGCTGAGGCGGCTGGATCATAGAATCAGCTTTTTTGCCTTTCTCGCTCTCTTCCTAGACTTCTTTACTACCGGAAGGTCATCCATAATACGATGAGACAACAATTCAGGCACCGACTCATGATGCTCAAACCCTGAGGAGGCGCCAGTATAGACATACTGTTCAGCGCCACCATCGTCCTCATCCTCATCCATGGAAACATCATCAGTGACTAATGGAGCCTCCTCCTTACCCCGTCCCCTATCACCCAACCCGACACTCGACGCTAATTGGGTAGGTGGGGTGTTGATGTTCATACCTTGCTGAGGCTGCGTGCTCGTGGGTGTGCTCCCGACCGCCTCCAGACGAAGGAGACTCTTTGGCCACAACATGACCCACCCATTGCAACAATCACCAAGTCGTCGTGGTGTCTCCTTGTCATCCACCAGTAGTATTAGAGGAGGCAAATTCTCGTGGCCCGGTTCGACACTGGCCACGGAAACCTTGAAGACGTTCAGGGGGATCGACCGGCTGTGCAACAAAGGTTCCTTCGGCTCCATTATCGTCGCCTTCCCCACGTCCACCTTCTAGTCGCAGATGGTGTACAGTATGGTGCCACGGGTTTCGTCGGCCTGCAAAGAAAAGTCTGCGGCGTGAGACATCGAAAAGGCAGCAGCGGAGATTATACATTTATATTGTAGAGGCGGCGGTGTGCCAGATACCGTGAGGCGTCGAGCTCAGCCAAAGGCGAAGCACCGCCGAAACACGTCCGGTGCGGGAGCAGTCTGCGGGAGCAGTGCGGGAGCAGTGCTCCCAAGAAGTCGCAAGGGAAAGTCCTCTACATTTTTTTCTGGATTTTGCCTTGTCCAAGTAAACGCCCGTCACCAAGGAAGTAGACAAATCTGAAACCACCTGTTTTGCGGCAGCTACCGTTATTCTTGTTATGCGAGATGATTTCTTCTCAACCGCAATCTCAACCTTCTTGTCGATGTTTTCTTGATTAACCTCCGTCTTTCCTTTCTCTCCTCCATGGTCTCACGGTAGTACTTCTTCCACGTGGCGCCGTCTCCGACACCGTGCAGCGTCCATCTGACGGTCGAGTATCCACGGTTGTCGTTTCAATATGTTCAACGCCGGTTGAATGGAGTGTCCCACTTGGCCTCGCCAATGCCTCGAACGGCGAGTCGCTTTCGGCCGCAATCCGGTGCTGCTCTTTACGCAAAAGGCACAAGGATCGTTTACAAATATGACTAACACATGCGATCGAATTGATCGAAACTAACATTACTAGCGATCGATGAACTCCGTTATGACGGTTTTGTCTCGTAAACCTACTTCACTTTGGGTCCCAGCGGTGCGGGCCATGAGGACATCACGCTCCTGCGGGCGTTGAATTCCGCCAAAGTGCAGGATGCCCGGACTCACGGCTTCGCGTCCTCCTTGGCCCATTTGGACCTCTTTCCGCCGTAACCACGGCTTAAGTGGTGGCTCCCAATGTTCCTCTCTTGAAGCCCCTTCATGAACTTAGACTTTTTGGCAGCTTCGGCCTGCAAGCCTCCTTGAATATTTGAAACTGCTCTTCCGTGATTGTCGGATTATCCTTTACAATCTCGGAGTAGGGTTCCTTGTCGATGATCTTTGCTTTCACTCGATTTTCCAGGTGACCAGCAGCGTCGCTAAACTTAGTCATGGCGTGTTTGTTTATCTTCTTCATTGCGGGTCCTCATCTGGATCTTCATAATCCTTCTCATTCCGGCCCGGGAACAAGAATATCTGGTGAAACTTCTTTAGGAGGAAGCTCCTCATATTTTCTATCTTCTGTAGTTTCTCATCGTTGATGGTGGCGGTTGTCCGTACGATGCAGCCTATTTGATTGCCATAGCATCGACGCGCTTCCTCGGGTGCCTTTGGCTCAAAATTGCCGTCGTCCACCTTCGTGACCACCAGTCTAGTAGTCCTGAGTTTTTTAGGAAGCCGTTGCCTCTTTCCTTTCGGTTCTACACCGGCTCCGCTCCCCGAGGCAGCGCCGGTCTTAGTCTCAGCGCCGATATCGATGCCGGTCTGAGTCTGGTAGCGGTCTCGATCTCAACACCGCTCTGCGTGTCGGTCTCGATCCACGATGCCACCGGTGGGCCCAACAACAACATTGGTTGATCGCCGGCAAGGCTAAAAATTAAATCACGCCGCCCGGTGAGCGTCGTCATAATCACCGAACCCTGTCCTTCATCGTTGCTAGCCATGTTTCCTATGATTAAATCTAGTCAATTAATTCTAGACCTAATAAAATGAATAATGACATAAAAAGGCCTATTGTTTTGCAGGAACATTGACTCCTTCCTGGTGCGGCAAATCCCGGGCGCTCGATATGTCCTAGTTTCTAGCACAATTCATGCCGAAATTCATGGAAAATTTGGCATGACCTTTAACTAAAAAGTGGACAAATCGAGAACCTGAAATTGTCGGAATAGAAATGAATCAACATTCGACAAAACATAGGCCACTCAACATCATTCCACAGAAGCAGTGTTCAAATATCCCTCTTGACACGCAACACATGTGCTAATATACACGAGCAACCACATGTCCAAATTTCACAAGCTAATTCAAAAACAAAGTGTAGAAGAAAATTCATTTAACTACTAATAGAACAAAATTCAGTTAACTTTAGTGCTCTATAATGATGAAAGGAAAAAAATCAGTTAACTACTAATTTCATTCATTTAGGTTATTCATTTAACATCACCTAATTAACCTCTTTGTACCACTACTACTAGCAGCACTACTAATCTAATTAACCTAGCAAAACTCTAGTGCCCTAAGCTGAAAAACATCTAATTAACATCAACTAGTACCACTATTGCCCTAACCTAATTAACATCTACTAGTATCACTATATACTATACAAGCAGCATCTACCCTAATTAAACCCTACTTCCTAACTAACTTTTGTTGTAAACCAAATTTTTGCTCTAAACTAATTTTGCTCTAACATCTACTACTTAACATCCTTTGCTCTAAACTAAATTTTTTCTATAAACAAACTTTTGCCCTACTAATTTTTCTCTAAAATGCAGAGAGAGAGAGTGGGGGAGGGTGGGGACTTCTGAGAGGGAGGCGGTGGCGGGAGGTGCTCGGTGGCGGAGGCGAGGCGGAAGGCGGGCTCGGGCACGGGAACAGGCGGTCTTAGGCGGGCTCGAGGCGGTGAGGTGGAGGCGCCAGCGGTGACATCGAGGAGGCCTCGGGTGGCGTGAGGTGAGGCGGCCTCGGGGTGGCGGTGAGGATGACAATGGCCTCGGGGAGGCAGTGAGGTTGCGGGTGTCCACGCCCGGTGAGGAGGCAATGGCGAAGGGGGCGATGGTGAATTGGGAGGCGGCGAGGCGAGGATTTGGGAAGAAGTGTGATGGCGGGGGGGAAACCGCTGTTTAAGTGAAGCGTAGCAGTGGCGTGTTTACAGCGCGCTATAGCTAAGTTAGCTACATTGCGTTTCCTGAAACCCGCTACTACTATTCCTTTCTCCTTTTTTCCCCTTTTTCTTTTATTTTTCTTTACATTTTATTTTTTCCTTTCTCCTTCTTCTATTTCTTTCATTTTCATTTACTTCTCTACTTTTTTCACTTTATTTTATTTCCGTTAGCGATGGCGCCTTACGTGTGGCGCTACAACTAAGGAAATAGCGATGTATTTGGGCGATATCTGGCGCTCTTTGCTAGGTTGGGCTAACCATGTGCGCTTGATTCAAAAATAGCAGCAGCGCTTTTGCCAACATCGCTCTTGCTAAATTCATAGCGATGTAGCGGTTTATTTGTGGCGCTGCTACTAAATAGTGATGGCGTCGATTTTGTCAGCGCTCTTTGGTAACGTTCTAATATAAGGTTTTCCCTAGTAGTGAAGGCCAGGAGGTGAGCGGCCCAAGGTCCAGTAAGAGCCCCTGAGTCGCGATGCTCAGGAGGTCCCCTTTAGCGCTCAAGCAGCCACCGCTGGGCAAGAAAGGTAAACAACGTTGCCGTGGCGAGGTGCACTAGGCGGGGTTTAGCGCTGAGTCGAATCAGTTTTCGCATGACTTATCTCGTGGGTTTGGCGTAGTTTTTAAATCGAGGTGCGGAACTGCAGTGGCGGCAGCTGAGGTTTTCTTTGGGTTAGGTCCCGTGAGCTTCTTCCCTCTCCCGCACTTTCCTTGATGCTCTCGTCCTCGGTCCTGGCCCTCGAGCAAGCTCGACCACGGCTGGTATGTGGTCGCGATGCCGTGGGTCAAGGCCAGGGGGTGAGGGCTGGAGAGCCAGTAAGAGCCCATGAGTCGCGATGCTTAGGCGCCCCCCTTTTAACGTGCAAGGGGATTGTGCCGGAGAGAAGTAGAGAAAGCTCACGACATCCCCAGCGTTAATTCTGGAGTGGGTCCTGCATACCAATCACGAGGGGAAACAAGGTCTGTTGTTACGGTTGCTAGCCAACCATTGGTCACTCCGAGGGAGTGATTGGGGCACTGAGGGCCTGGTGAGGTGGCGCCTTGTGGGGCTGCCGCGGCCAGAGCTCGACCACTCAGAGCGGCTCCAAAGGTAGGTGTCAATCAAGCAGGCGATTAGGTCAAGCATGTTAAGCACGAAGGAGCAAATCCATTTAGATAGATGCAGAAAAAGCAAACGCCACTGGGTCAGGCCCAAGCGGCTTGGGGATAATGCAGCCCGAGGGGCGCCCCTATCAAGGTAGGTAGAGAGCATAAGCAAAAAGGATACATGCCGCAGGGACGGACCCATGCGACCTGGGAATGATGCAGCCCTGCTGGCGCTCCCAGCTGAAAAATGGAACTTTGAAAGATGTCACCTGATACCGTTGGAGATGAAGTGATGCTGAAGTAGCGGACGACGTGCGGTGAGGAAGCCGCACGAGCTCCAGGGACCTGGAGCCTCTGGAGGCTCCGGGGGCACGGGTGGATCTTCGAGGGCCATCTCCATCTCCGACAGGACCGCGCGATGCGACCTCTGAGCCTCTAGAATGCTCCTCGCCGACGTGGCGGCGGCGCGTTCGGCGGCTGAAAGGCATCTGACGTGGCTGTGAGGTGGACCCTCCTGGCCCCAGCGTGAAGGCGGAGGCACTCTTGAGATCTTGGCTGGGTTTAGCCTGAATGCGTCGATGTGAGGCGCAGCCCACCATCCTCGCTGGATGTGGGGCTACAGTGAACAGCGGCGGCTACGTGCATGACCCTTGACTCGTGTAGCTCTGAGTGTTCTCGCGATGAACTCCTGAGGTTTGGCCCTCCTTGCTTCATACCTTCTGACGGAAGCGTGCCTTGAAGCAGGCCTCCAAGTGGTGCCGAGAGCCTCCCTCGTGACCTTGGCAAAGTCGGTGGCTCTCCCGGAAAGAGCCCCCGAGCCCTGCCCGAGGAGGGCGCCGGGCGCGCCTTCCTATGCGACAGAGGGTGGCGCCCCTTAGACGCGCGCGGATCCTGACGCAACGCCTCTGGAGGTTCCTGCCTCCTGAAGGTTTGGTCTAGGTGAAGCCTTCTTCTTCTTAGGGACTTCCTCGGGAAGTCTCCCGCTCCTGTGATCTGAGTCTTCGATTGCCGCGGCTTGGAAGGCACGCTCAAGAGAACACACTGCATCCCTTTCCTCACAGGGCACTGTGATGACTCCACCGCTTCCTGGCACCTTGAGGACATTGTAGCCATGGTGAGTCACTGCCATGAACTTGGCCAGGGCTGGGTACCCGAGGATGGCAGTGTATGGTAGGCGAATGTGGGCGACGTCGAAGTCAATGAGCTCGGTGCAGTAGTTGTTGTGCTGCCCGAAGGTGACTGGTAGGCGAACGTACCCTATCGGAACAGTGGAACCATCGGTGACTCCTAAGAAAGGCTTGGTTGGCTGAAGCTGATCATGTGGCACTTGGAGATTGTTGAATGTCTCGACGGGCAGGATGTTAAGTCCCGCTCCGCCATCGACGAGGGTCCTGGTGACTTGCACATTGCTGATGAGTGGGGAACAGAGCATCGAGGGGACTCCAGCCGTTGCTGCGCACTTGAGCTGATCCACTGAGCTAAACGTGATAGCGCATGCAGACCACCTGAGAGGGCGTGTGGCCTCAAGCTTGGGGAGGACTGCGTTCACCTCACGAGCAAACTACTTGAAGATGCGCCGAGAGGCTGGGGCCTGAGCGCCGCCCAGGATGCAAGCGATTGCACGCAGCTCCTGGAAGCCCCCAGCCCCCTTGTCCTGATGATGGTCTTCATTCCTCCTCGGTGGTGGTGGCAGATGAGGGAGGCCTACGTTGCCTTGAGGGATGTCCTCAGGAAGCTGATCCCTCCAACCTCCCTCGTGAGGCTGGTCCTGCCAGCCGGTCTCTCATGGTCGGTCCGCCACCCTTGGCGAGGCCACGATCTTCCCATCGTCCTCCGCCTCTTCCTCCTCCTCGGCCATAGCCCCGTCGCTGCGCTCGGGCGTCGGCCGGGCGCCCATCTCGCACTGCCACGAGCTCTTGGCATTCGTTGGTGTTGTGGGTGTGGAGGTCGTGGTACCGCAGATGCGGCTGCCCTTGGATGACTCAGGCTGATCCCCGCCTCGCTTGGTGTGCAGCTCCGGGAGCACAAGCAGCTCCCTTACGCTTCACGTCCTTGACCTTGGGCTTCTTCTCTTCTGGGTCGGCAGCCGGAAGCTCGAGGAGGGAGAGGTGCCCTTCCTCAGCCCTGGCGCACTTGGTCGCCAAGTTGATCAGCTCCAGGGATGTGCGCATGTCTTCATGGATTGCTAGTTCCTCTTTCATCTTGATGTCACGCACGCCATCGGAGAAGGCTGAGATGATGGCTTCCTCAGTCACCCTGGGGATCTTGAGGCGAGCTTTGTTGAAGCGCTGGATGTACTTCTGCAGGGTCTCTCCTGGCTGTTGCTTGATGCGGCGCAGGTCACTCATGGCCAGGGGCCGGCCGCGAGTGCCTTGGAAGTTGGCGATGAAGCGGGTGCGCATCTCGTCCCAGGAGGAGATCGTGCCAGGAGCCAGGTTCAGGATCCAGCTGCGGGCACCGTCCTTGAGGGCCATGGGAAACCAGTTTTCCATGACCTTTTCGTCCCCGCTTGCGGCTTCGATGCCCAGCTCGTAGAGCTGGAGGAACTCCACGGGGTCTGCAGTGTCGTCGTAGCGAGGAGGCAGGTCCGGCTTGAACTTGCCGGGCCATGCGACGCTACGCAGCTCAGCGGTGAAGGCGCAGCAGCCTGCAGTGGCCACCAAAGCTCTCTGCTGATGCGGGGCTTGCTCCTGGGGAATCCCACACGCCGCTGCCTGGAGCAACGTGGGGTCTTGACGTGGTGGCGCAGGGATGCGGTCATGGCACACTGGTGCTGGGAGCACGCAGGCACCTTCTTGGGTACGAGGGATTTCTTGGCAACTCCTTTCTTGTCGCGCTGGCGCCGGACTTGGAGGGTCTCGTCCTGGGGCCGCACGCCTTGGAGCCAGGGCGCATTCTTGGGGAGGAGGTGGCGGAGGCACCTCCTGATCCTCGCCTCTTGCGCCGGATGGAGGGCGAGGCAGCGAGAGGGATGGCATAGGAGAGCCCCCTGCGGCGCTTACGAGCTCGGTGATGCGGGCGAGCCAGTCCTCGTAGAGGTCGTCGACGGGACGGTAGTGCAGGAGCTCATGCGCCAGGAGCAGCGCAGCGTGCGTGTCCGTGGGGGCGCGACGGGCGTGGGACGACGAACCAGATGGAGTCAGCAACGGGGTGGCGGTGCGGCCTTCCCGCTGCACCGAAGATGCAGGGACGAGGCCTGCTGCTCGTTCCCCGCCGGGCCGGTGGCGGCGTTGGTGGCAGGCGACGGGGAACGACGGGGGTGACCGCCGACAGGCTCCGTCTGGGTGACGCGGGTGGCGAGAGCAGCCCGACACTCGGCGAGCTTCAGCCATGGACACGATGGAAGATAACACGCGACCAGTGGAAGAAAGATTCTGGCGCACCCGTACCTGGCGCGCTAAATGTCGGATTTCGGGTTCCAGCAGACCCTTGAGGTTCGAACTCTGGGGTGCGCACGGAGATCTTTCCCCTACCAGCTAACGTCTTGAAGTCTCGCAAAGGATCTAGGCTAGAAAGAAGAACACACAAGGGACACGAGATTTATACTGGTTCAGGCCACCATTGTGGTGTAATACCCTACTCTAGTGTGTGGTGTGGTGGATTGCCTCAGGGGCTGATGCTGAATAGTACAAAGGGAGAACAGCCTCGCGAGGGCTGTTCTTGAGCTGGTGCGACGAACTGCTTGGGTGAGTTCAGTCGCTTCTCTCTCTATCTCTGAACGATTCATTTTCTCCATGCCTCTACTCTGTGGTGGCTAGTCCTATTTATAGAGGGAGGCCCTAGGCCTCTTCCCAAATAATGAGCGGGAAGGGCGCCAACAATTAGCCATTTTGAAGGGGAACACCTGGTACACTTATCCTGACTAAAGTTGGTCTTCGGCTGCCAAAGGCTCTGACGATGATGCCGTCCTGGGCTCCACGATGACTTCCATCCTGCCGTTCAGCTGGTCTTGGTCTTGTTGCACCGAAACGGTAACCTTTGACTGATGTCTTGGCCTGTGCTTGCCCCCTTTGCACCAAAGGGGAAACAAGGATCTTCAGCTTGAGCCGGCGCCCGCTGGCGCCTTTGGTCTCGATCGTCATGGCTTGCGTCACGGGCTCCTTGCGAGGTTCCCTGCTTTGATCTCTCCACCTCCTCGCGAGCCTGCCTGATGAGGCTGCTCCTGAGGAAGCTTCCTGTCGTCCGCCCATGATCTTGCCCCTCACGAGGGTCTTGAGCTTGGTGATGAAGCTGGGCTGCCTTTGGGCCACGCCCATGAGCGAGCAAGTCTGGGACCCCGTTCCCGAGTAACGCCGACACACCCTACCACCGTCACTCGGCCGCAAACAATGAGATACCTGGTTTTCAAATTCTAGTAAATCCAAAACTCGTCTGAAATTCATGAAACTTGGCATGCTGTCATGGAGCGGCATCAACATGCCGTGGTAAATTTTTTGTCCCATTTGGGGCAGGTTTGGGGATATGCTTCTCACAAACCAGAGCTTCTCTCAACAAGCCTGATGGTTTCGCTAGGGAACGTTTCACCTTTCTGGACGAAACGATATCCATTGCCTCTTCTCGATTTCAATTTTTTTCCTAGTTTCAACATAGAACAACAAGAGTGTTGTGTCAATTTTCGGGATTTTTCAAGGTTCGTTTGGACATTTTTATGCATTAATTGAGTTTTCAATTCATTTATGTGCATAATTCAAATTTGAACTACATGCACATGCTCTAATGCATATAAATTGGTTGAAAATCCAAATTTGTGTCCTTGGTTGCATGCTTAGGTCCCATGCAAGAAATGGGAATGAATGTCAAACACCCTGCCACCATCACTCTGCCTCAAACATTGAGATACCTGGTTTTTAAATTCTAGTAAATCCAAAACTGATCTGAAATTCATGAGACTTGGCATGCTATCATGGAGCGGCATCAACATGCCGTGGTAAATTTTTTGTCCCATTTGGGGCAGGTTTGGGTATATGCTTCTCACAAACCAGAGCTTCTCACAACAAGCATGATGGTTTCGGTAGGGAACGTCACACCATTGGGGACGAAATTATATCCATTGCCTCTTATTGCTTTCAAAAAAATTCTCGTGTCAACGTAGAACAACAGGAGTGCTGTGTCAATTTTTGTGATTTTTCGGGGTTCATTTGGACATTTTTGTGCATTAATTGAGTTCTCAGTGCATTCATGTGCATAATTCAAATTTGAACTACATGGACATGCTCTAATGCATATAAATTTGTTGAAAATTCAAATCTATGTCCTTGGTTGCATGCTTAGGTCCCATGCAAGAAATGGGAATGAATGACAAACACCCTGCCACCGTCACTCAGCCGCAAACATTGAGATACCTTGTTTTAAAATTCTGTTAAACCCAATCGTCTGAAATTCATGAAACATGGCATGCTATCATGGAGCGGCATCAACATGCCGTGGTCAAAATTTTGTCCCATTTGGGGCATGTTTGGGTATATGCTTCTCACAAACCAGAGCTTCTCACAACAAGCAAGATGGTTTCAGTAGGGAACGTCCCACCTTTGGGGACGAAACGACATGCATTGCCTCTTATTGCTTTCAAAAAAATTCTCGTGTCAACGTAGAACAACAGGAGTGTTTGTCAATTTTTGTGATTTTTCGGGGTTCGTTTGGACATTTTTATGCATTAACTGCGTTTTCAATGCATTCATGTGCATAATTCAAATTTGAACTACATGCACATACTCTAATGCATATAAATTGGTTGAAAATTCAAATCGGTGTTCTTGGTTGCATGCTTAGGTCCCATGCAAGAAATGGGAATGAATGTCAAACACCCTGCCACCGTCGCTCGGCCGTAAACATTGAGATACTTGGTTTTTAAATCCTAGTAAATCCAAAACTCGTCTGAAATTCATGAAACTTGGCATGCTATCATGGAGCAGCATCAATATGCCGTGGTAAATTTGTTGTCCCATTTGTGGCAGGTTTCCGTATATGCTTCTCACAAACGAGAGCTTCTCACAACAAGAATGATGGTTTCGGTAGGGAACATCCCACCTTTGGGGACGAAACGATATCCATTGCCTCTTATTGCTTTCAAAAAATTTCTCGGGTCAACATAGACAACAGGAGTGCTGTGTCAATTGTTGTGATTTTTCGGGGTTCGTTTGGACATTTTTATGCATTAACTGAGTTTTCAATGCATTCATGTGGATAATTCAAATTTGAACTACATGCACATGCTCCAGTGCATATTAACTGGTTGAAAAGTCAAATATGTGTCCTTGGGTGCATGCTTAGGTCCCATGCAAGAAATGGGAATGAATTTCAAACAACGGGGCACCATTGATTGCCGGCAAAACGTTGAGATACTTTGTTTTTAAATTCTAGTGAATCCAAAACTCATAGGAACTTCATGAAACTTGGCATGCTATCAAGGAATGGCACCCGACATGTTGTGGTATTTTTCGTGTCCATTTTGAGAGAAGGCACACTCGAATAACAGCCAACAAAGGCGTTTTGAAAAATTAGCTGCCACTTTAATATCTCAAACGTTTGTATAATTCAAACTGTGTGCGTTCTGTTAGCCATTCATGTGACGCCACGTGTCTTGGTTTTAATGGCTATAGGAGGTGCCGTGCGGACAGCTACTTGACCTTGACTGAATGGGAGGCATGCGAGTGCAGTCCAGTGCGCAGGCTGACCGGGAGGCGTGCAAGCTGTCCTCCAGTGCACAGGCTCACCGGGAAGCGTGCGAGTTGTACGCTGCGCAGGCTCACTTGGAAGCGAGCCCTTTGACTTCCATGGCCGCCCGCCTTCCTGTCACACCCTGATTTTCATGCCACAACACTTAAGCTAATAAATAAAGATAAAGTGTGGTTTGACAAAAACTTTTGAATTATTTGGCTTTTATTTGGAGTTGGTTTTCTCTCGGTGTTTTTCAAGTGCTCTTTAAAGTCAACACAACTCCACCTTCTATACTTCATCTCCTTGCCCCAAACTTCTGCCCAATGGTCATGCCATGTGTATAGTGCAATATAGTATTTTCTTACAAAAATAATTTGCCCAAAAAGTATTTTCTAAAATTAGTTTTCCAAAAACACCTGAATTGAGGTTTGCACTGCAAGTACTTGATTTGGGGTGTGAAAAATCTTTCAAAAGGTATATTTGAAACCTATTAGATATAGGACTCCCATAAACCACAAAAATATAATTTTAAAAGTTATTTTCCTATTTTATTTAAAAGTTTTTTCTTAAGGCCAGAAATGGTCTTTAATAGGGAAAAAATATTTTATTGTTTCAAAAATATTTGACAAAAATCAGGGAAACTCAGTGGACATATATTGTCCATATATGTGAGTTTCAACGCATGGTCATGTTCAAAATATTTGACAAAACCTCCGAAAATCATTTCTGCCCATTTCAAGGATTTGAAATATTTGTGCAGGAAATATTTTCATAAAAATCCAAGGAAAATCCAGCAGGTCACAAATGAATATTGTGATGACCTCGCAAAGCCTCATATCAATCAAGGTCATTTTGGTTCACCAAAATGCCCCAAAACCCTTTCTGACCAGAATCAAATTTGAACAACTTTGTACTACCAACTTTCTCTCCATGACCCCAACTTTTGTGAGCATGGTCACATGACAAAATGAAGCCACTACACCAAGTGGTGCATCATGGGGAAGTGATTTTCTCAACTAGATCTACACAAGTTCATTTATGCTAATTTCTAGGGTTTACAAAAGTTGCATTGGCAACTTTGCCCAAATGAGCTCAAAATTGGTGGAAGGCCCTAATTATATGTGACATTTCACCCTGTGGAGTGTCATGACAAATGGAGATCATCTACTTGCCCAAACCAATATCAAACACCTTCTTCCACTTTACCAAAATTCCATTTTTGACCTCTTCGACTAATCTCCATGGGCTCAACTTTGTACCACATCTGCTCCTGGCCCTCTTCTACCTCCAGTAGCAATGGCAACATCTCAGATCAATTCTTTGGGGGGTAAAACCACCTCTTTCTCTCTCTGTTCACCCATGGCAGCATCTCTCTCTCTCCCATTTCTATATTCCAGCACCCCACCTAGCATCTCTCCACCCCAGGGCATCCAAGGAAACCCCAAGGCACAAAGGGACATGCCCTGGCCCTTTAAAAATGGTCATGCCAGCCATTTGCACGCTCAGAAGCACGCTTCTGATGCGCTCCCAAGATAGCCGCCCCGCTAACCACCCAGCCACCTCGGGCCTCCCAGTAGCCCAGACGAGGTGCCTCGGCGTCCGCGTCACGCTAAACCACTGTCCCCCTCCTCCTTCTCCCTCCCGCTGCCCCTCCTCGCACGCGCACCGGCCGCCCGAGAGCTCCAATGAGCGGCCTCACACGCGCGACATCTCTGGCGTTACCCCACTCTCTCCCTTAGCTCCCCTCGACGTAGTCCACGCCCAGCAATACCCCAGACACGGCGCCAACTCCTCCCGAGCCATGTGGCGACGAGCAGGAGCAAGCCGGCGCACGGGTCCATGGCACCCCGCCGTTCGCCTATTTAAGGGCTTCCCCGAGCCCTACTCTCCTCACCACTCGCTCTCTCACTCCCCTAATCACGCCCTACACCTCTCACCCCTCTCCAGACGAGCCCGAGCTCGAGCTCCGCCGCCTCGGGTCACCGTCGATCCCACGGTACAGGCCACCCCCGGCCCTCTTTATTGCTTCTATGGAACGCCCATAGCCCACTTATCGATTCCACCCTCTTTCTCGCTCATTGTGAAGTCGGAAACGACCGGAGCTTTCGACGCCCGACGCTCCTCCGCTGCGAACCTCGTCGCTGGCGAACCACTGCTCCCCTCCGGCACCACCCGAACGGCGAAATGACGAGGAGTCCAAAGGTGCCATCAGCTGACCCCGCCGTACCCAAAAACGTCGCTGGTGAGCTCGCCGGCCCTCTGTCACAGGGTTAGGGATGACAGACGGGCCCCACCTGTCATCCTCTCTTCTCCCTCGCCTCCCTCTCTCTCACTGGCGCCTGGGCCCCGCCCGTTAGGTTCAAACCTGGTGCGCGCGCGCCGCTCGGCTCGCCTGGGCCAAATCGCCTATGGGCCTGTGCGTTGCGGCTGTTCTGGCCCAGTTGCACAGTGGCCTTTTTTCCTTTTCTTTTTCTGTCACTTTCCCAAAAATTCCACAGGATTAAATATTCATCCAAATGCAATAATTCCAACTCCCATATTTTTCTAAAAATCCCACCTATTTAATGGTGTAACTTTCATTCATGTCCAACCAACTTTTATGTATTCTTCATATTAAAATTCAAATTTGAATATATTTAAACCCCTCTGAAAATCCATTTCTTCTATTCTGCTACTCCAAATCCAAAACTAGGAATTTCCAGCTTCTTAGTTTTCACCCTAGTATTTAACAAAAATGAGTTGACATTTTTCTGAGCACTTTGGTTTCTGTTTTATTATTGCCTTATTTTTCTTGTTATTATATTACGACGATAGATTGCGTTGCTGACGAAGGAGTTGGACCAGAAGACTTTGAAGACCCAGAAGACTTTGCTTAGCCAGGCAAGTAGCCCTTTGACCAAGTCAATGAAACCCTTTTTATGCATGTCATACATCACTTTTATTGCTTGCATTGGAGACCTGATGATGATGTGACCCCATGGGGTGGTTTTCCACCGTTACTTCCTCATTGATACTTGCATGGTGCATGACCCTACCTCCTTGTGAGGGTTATGCCAGTGGGAGTAGGTAGGATGATAGAGTAGTTGCTACGCAAAAAGGGACAGGAATATGCATGGTGGTGGAGACAAAGTATATTCAAAAGACTTTTTCGAAAACCTCATCGGGTGCCACTTATGCCCGAGGGAGAGAGTGAGATGGGTAACCACTTGATGACGAAGTGGTGTACCGAGGCAAGTGTGTGTGTTGTTTTCAAAAACGGATTAGATTTAAGATTTGTCGACTGTACCAACCTTACATGCGCAACCACTCTACCCTTATATGGGAAAGGGAATTATTGATTACCTAGGCCAATACTAGCATGGTGCCCACATTACTAGTGACGGGAGAGTTGTTGCTCTCTCGGGACGGGGTCGTGCCAGGTAGGGCGGCCAAGAACATTTTTATTGGGCACCGGACACACCGTTGGTACCTCGTGCCAGTGGTATGAATATGGGAGCGAGGCTCCACAATTCTAAGTTGTGAAATGTTGGGCACGAGGGTTACTAACAATCAAGTGGACTCTATGTTAGTGTCCTCTAGGGAAAGATAGTGATCGGATGCTTACCTTGGGTACTTGAGGTGCCGCGGGTCGTGGATGACATGGAAGTTCCCCGGATCTTTTGGGTAAAGTGTGCAACCTCTTCAAAGTGTAAAACTATTCGAATAGCCGTGTCCACGGTCAAGGACAGTTGGGCGGTGCTGCTTAAACTACGTCCAGAGTTTTGCAAATCGTGTGTGTGTGTTGATAAAACTATTTGGGTTAAGTCAGATGGCTTGACACGATGATCAAGTTGGATTGGTGTCCAACTCCGCTTATGTTGATATATGTAACTTGTTCGTATGGATATCTGTACTCTCATGATGCATACTTTACATGTGGATAGATCATGTCATTGCACTCAAAACTAGCTTTCTGCAAACTACCTAAATAGTGCTATATCATTGCATTATTGTGCCTTGTTCCAATCATGGGTTGCTTGCGAGTACATTCAAAGTACTCATTGGCTTGCCACTGATTATTTAATTGGCCAGGCATGGAAGAACAGGAGTTCGAAGAAGTGTTCTTTGGAGACGAACATGCGAACTAGGATGTTTCCGAGTCAGAATGCCTGTAGGGTTAAGGCAGATGGCATGGGTTCTACTTATCGACGAAGAATTTCCGCTGCTTAAGTTTATTTGGTATTCAGCCCTTGTGGCTTTATCTATGTAAGACTTGACCCTAATGGTCATAATTTGTGTAAGACGGTATGTATGGATGTAAGACTCTTGTTATTCAGCTTCTGTGTGTTCAGTGAGCATTGATCTCTGGTATCACTTTACACGTGCATTTGGTGATCGCGACTTATGAGTCGGGGTCCCCACATAGCTGGTATCAGAGCCATCATGACTGTAGGAAGCCTTAGTTAGCATGGGCGTTACATAGGATAAAACCCGTGTTGCAAAACCCTCTATACTCCTCTTCTTTTCTGAGATTTCCCAAACCTAAGGGATATTTTTCCTTATTGGCCTCTCCTATTCAACTTTTGTAGATGGCCGTCGCCCCCTTTAGACTCCTTATGACAGGATTTCCATCACTCCTAAAAGACTGCCTCCAACAATGCCACTATCCCTTGCTGCCCATGTACACCCTTCATGAACTGGAAAATGATGTGCTCAAGAAGGAGTTCTACACGAAGGTTTTTGTGCCTGCCAGGACCTCACCCCAGGGGTGGTTCTTCATTGGACCACCCATGCCAACAAGAGACCTAGCCATCCAGCAAGTGGCATATGAAGCGCTCCTCCGTCTTCGAGACCTCCTTCCAGAAATGAAAAAAGAACATGCCACCCGCTATCTACAGCAAGAAGCGGTTTGGAGCCCCAACTCAAGTAATGATTTCCCGGAAGATGAGGATCCAACCCTCAAGTACCAGATCCACTTCATCAGCGCAGGAGACTACCTTCTCGTCACCTTACGAAGCATTCCTTAAGGCTCGCCAAGACCTCCCTTCATACGCACCTCCTTTGCCTCGAGAAGAAGAAGGTGGCCGAGCGAGGATAGCAAATCACTGCCTTACAAAGCCCACATTGCCAATCAGGAGCAACAAATCGAGGAACTTCGGAAAACCCGCAACCAAACCCCACGCGGGAGGCATAGGAATGAATTTCCATATCCACCTCGAAGAAGATCGTCGTCAGGCCACTGACGACATAACCCAAAACTGAATAACTACCTTTTTGCTTCCGTCACTTGTCATGGGTGTAGTGAACTTGGGCACATTAAAAGGATGTGTCCCAGCAGTGACCGTATCGCATACCCATTGGCACCACACGGGAACCAGGCGAAGGCGAGCGCCCTTCTCTCCGAGCAAGCACGACTACTGAGTTCGAGAACCCCTAGGGTAGGATGAGTCGTGTACCCCCATATGCGTAGTCGAGTCCGTGAGATGGTTCGAATGGAAGCACGTTTTGTGTTGCTTGTTTTTATTTGTTTTGATATAAGTCGCACATTTTCCCTAGGCAGCTTGTACGCGACTATATCACCTATCGTGTCTTAATGGAATTGTGTGTGGCCTTTACGGCACTTGTTTGTTTACACTTACACCATAAACCCCCTTTTAGGCATCCCCCTCCTCTATGCTACTTCTCTGTAACATCCCCAACATCATGCTACAGTAATCTCCCCTAATGGTGGCCATGTCATCGTGATTACTATGCAGCTTGCTACTTGTCCAAAAATCAAAGCCTTTTTCAAATTTAAAATAAGTCAAATAAATTATTTCTCCAAACAGTAAAACAAAAATGTTCGCTGGGTTGCAAATTTTCACTAACTAAATGTCATGAGAGATTCAACATCATTTGAGATAGCTAATTTCCCCTGGGAATTAAAGCGGTTCCAAATCAGCATTTTTAAATGCTTTTCCATTTGTGAAAAATCCAAATCAATTCAAACTCCTCCCAAACTTTTTGTGAGCCAAATATTGTATTGTATATATTTGGCCAAGTCCCACCTTTTACAGAACCCCTTTTGGCACCTCAAATGTTGCAAAGCATTTTCCGTAAAAAGAAATTAGTAAAAGAAAAGGCAAAAGGTAAAAGGAGAAAGGCCCCCTACCCCCTGGGCCTAATCCACCCGAGCCGGCCCATCCAGCTCACTCCCTGCACCGGACACCTCCCTCTCCCTGTTCCTTTGTCCTGGGTCACTACAGGCTCTGTCCCCGCCGGATCACCTCGCCGGCATCGCCGTGAGAGGATAAGACCCCGACGCCTCGGTCCTCTCCCCTGCGCCCCACTCACTCCCCTGCTCTCCTCTGTCGCCCACTCCCCTCTGGGTTCTCCCTAGATCCCCTTCCCTCCACCTCCACGGCCGCGCGTCGCCCGGCCACTTCACCTGCCGCGACCCACGCCACCCCGCACCTCGTCGACCGTCTCGAGGTCCATCATCGCTCTCTCCATCGATTAGTGCCGCCGTTGGAGCTCCTCAACTCTGCAGCGAGATCACCGTCGTCTTCTTCCTCTTGATTTTGCGGCATCGTCGTCGATTCGGCGGCCTGCAACTCTAACCTTCCAGCGAGCCACCGTGAGCTCCTCGTAAGCTCCTCGACCTTTCCCCTATGCTAGCGCCGTCGACCTCGCCCCCTAGTTGCCGTCACCATTGGTGCTGCCCCGCCACCATGGTGAAGCTTGTCGTCGTGGCCACCGTTGCCGCAGCTCGCGTTCGAGCTCGTAGACGAGCTCGTGAGGTTCCTAGGAGCCCAACATGCACGCGCCTGCGTTTCCCCGAGCCCGCTAATGCCGTTTACATCCACGCCCGAACACCCCCGCCGCCATAGCTTGTCGCCGGCGCCACTCCGGCCACCTCCGCCCTGCTGCTTGCTCCGTCGGATGCGCCGCATCACCAGCTAGCTCTAGCCGCAAACCGCGTGCGTTTTGGTGCCCCGTAGCGCCCGCACGGTGAAGTTCTGCCGCCGGTAGAGTCGTCGTCGGCGTAAGTCCGGTGGCGCTGACGTGTCCGTCTTCATTAGGCGCTAATGACGCTGATTAGGATAGAATAGAGTGAATGACAACAAGTCCCCACCGTTAAGTAAACTCTATTTAACTTTCAGGTAGGATTAGATTAATAACCATGGGCCCATGCGTCAGCTTTGGGCGGTGACGTGGCGTTTATGCAGGCCCGGTGATCGGTGGCTGCGGCCAGATGACATGTGGGCCCCTTCGACTTCGTTGACCATCAACAGGTCAGCGTCGATCGCTGATTGGGCGATCAGCGGGGCCTTGTCGACCTCTATGCTGCTTTCTGTGTACACCTTGTGTGTGCACGTAGCTTTAATCTTTATTTTCGAATTAGTTTTAATTCCGAATATTAATAAAACTTTGAATATTCATAGAATATAAGCGTAACTTTCGGATGAATATGTTTTCTATATGAAAGTTGCTCGAGAAAAATCCAGCGAATCCGAATATGCGGTCCGTTCATCGTCACATGCCCTAGCATGCTGAACATGGAACATTCCCCTCGGTCATCATGCAGCGCAGTCGGAACCAGGAAAACATTCCCGGTTCAATTCCCCCTTCACCTATATCGTGTAGCCATACGTTACGTCACACCCGGCACATCATATTGCCATGCTATGCTTTGTGATGCTTTGTTTGCTTTATATTTACTGTTTCTTCCCCCTCTTCTCTCCGGTAGACCCCGAGACCGATGCTGCCTCTGTGATCGACTACATCGACGACAACCCTCCTTGCCAGAGCAACCAGGCAAGCCCCCCCTTTGATCATCCCTATATTGCCCATTCCATTCTCTCATGCTTGCATTAGATTTTGCTACTGTTATTGTTTGCTCCTATTCTGCTGCATAGCATGTTTATTGTAACCTGCTATTGTTACCTACCTGCTTATCCTAAACTGCTTAGTATAGGTTGGTTAGAGACCCATCAGTGACCCCCCCACTTGACCCGACTGCCCTGCTGGATTATCAGAAGACCCGATCAACGGGATCGAAGACCAGGCCCTGACACCTCACGTCACATCCGCCCCTTCGTTGCTCGACTCTGCGAGTTACCATCGAGTGCGAGGGTGGAACCTCATACATCACTCTGATGAGATCTCGTAGAAGTAGTTATTGATCGTGGTCATCGAGGGTGATTTCCTCCTTAACCACTTCGATCGACTCGTCGTGCAACCCCTCAAGTGTGAACCTCGAGGGTGGTTCCTCTTCGTTCACCTTGATGTTTACATCAGTGGCAATCGACATGGGTGATTCCTCGGGTTTTCCCCTTGGTGTTAGACACACGGTTACTATGGTTACTATGACTTTGCACGGACCTGTTACTAAAGGCGGGTTGGCCTCGAGGGTACCAGCGAGCTTAATTGCGAGTGAGTTGGAGTCGGCGGACACGGAAGGTGCCCGCGAGATAATTCTGGCGTGGGCGGGCATTCCTAGCCCTTGCCGCAAGTCCTCAAGGCAGAGACAGCGGGTGACATCTTTCGTGAGTCTCGCTTGTTACCGCGTTCCTAATCCACTACAATTTGGATATTTGATCCGAGGGCCTCGGCTGATAGCACTAACCATCACGTGGGCATAGTATGGGCATTCTGCGTCGTATACATCAGCGAAGCTTAATAGATGTCGTATCGAGCGGCGCCGCGCGGGTTGGACTGCGTGGCGCTGCCTTGTTGAAGGAGGTAGCTAGGTCTGCTCACCGGCCGCGTCACATAGCGTGCAGGAGTTCCGGGAGATGGCCCATGACCCACAGGGGCATAGGTTTAGTCCGCGTCTGGCCTCTCTATTAAGCCTAGGTCGGGTTGCGGCGTATTGTTTGGCCAAGGCCGGGCATGACCCAGGAAAGTGTGTCCGGCCGGAGTTAATCGAGTGTGGTGGGTAAGTTGGTGCACCCCTGCAGGGAAGAAAACATCTATCGATAGCCTATCCTACGGTAATGGACACTTGGAGTTGTATCCCGATCGATACAACTAGAACTGGATACTTGTGATGAGAATTGGATGGTGATGAGTAATGGATTGTGATAATAACTGGATAGTATGGCTCTGGGATTACTTTCTCGTAGGGAGTCGAGAAAGGATCTCTGGCCGAGGTTGATAACACTACTACTACTTTACTTTATGCTACTCTACTCCCCCTGTTGCTGCAAGATTGTGGTTTCCAGAAGATGCTACTCTTCGATAGGACTAGGCCTTCTCTCTATTCTGACATTTCTGCAGCCCAGTCCACATATATAGCCTTCCTTTGATAATGTTGCATATGTAGTGTAGATCCTTGCTTGCGAGTACTTTGGATGAGTACTCACGGTTGCTTTGCTTCCCCTTTTCCCCTTCTTTCTTCTTTACGGTTGTCGCAACAGGATGGCGAACCAGGATCCAAACGACACCACCGGCGACTACTACTACCCCGAGGGTACCTACTACTACGTGGAGGCGCCCGGCGACCGAGGAGTAGTTAGGAGGCTCAGGCAGGAGGCCTTGCCTTTTCGATCGTTGCTGATTTTGTGCTAGCCTTCTTAAGGAAAACTTGTCTAACTTCGTATGCGTACTCAGATATGGTTGCTTCCGCTGACTCTTGTGTTTCGAGCTTATGTATTCGAGCCCTCGAGGCCCCGGCTTGTAATATAAAGCTTGTATTATTTTAAATTGTGTCTAGAGTTGTGTTGTGATATCTTCCGTGAGTCCTTGATCTTGATCGTACACATTTGCGTGCATGATTAGTGTATGATTGAATCGAGGGCGTCACAAGATTAATATCGAGCCCATTGCCTGTAGGTAGCCCCCTTTCCATCTCCTTGGCCGAAGTTGATTCTAGTCGTCCAAAACTGTTTTACTAACTTGGCTGTGTGGCTTACGGGCCCACGTCGCCAATTGGGTGGTATTAGGATCTTTTACTCCTCGTCTATACTCTGGGACTGTGATCTCTCTTCCATTCGGGTTAAACTATTTTTCCAACTCTAACCCTAGGATCTCGTAACTACTTCATCCCAGAGAACCCTTTCATTCCAGGTGATGGCTTGATTCACCAGAAGACCCCGAAGATACTCTCCGCTGTTATCCCGATAACTTGTGCTCATCGCGTTTGCAATTCCCTACCACCAATAAGCCCCTATGACTAACTGCATATCCTTGTCGCTCATACCTTTATCCCCAGTTGCTCTTGTTATTACAAGATACCCCGAAATATTTGTCATTGTTCCGAGAATCCTTTGTGCCTACTGCCTTGCAGTTCCTTGTCGCATGAACACACCTACAAGTTAATCCTCACACATATCGAGGATTTGTTTTTCCTCAGTTGTTCATATGTTTCACAAAAGTCTTTGAAATACTATTCGATCTTTCGATAGTCCTCAACAGCCTGTTGTTCTTACAATTCTTACTTGCTTGCATTATGGATAATCCCATAAGTCTAGTAATCTTATTGGCATCCTTTGTCACTATCCTTTTGAGTCCGTTCATTCAATATGTTGCGGATGCTCGCAATCCTCAGTCGGATCATAGAATTCATCCTTCCGGCTTGGACGTCATTTGACCAAGAGTTTTTTCTCGACCAAGCAAATTGTCGTCGATTGTATCCCTAAGGCTATTCAACTTACTTATCTTTTGATCAGAGCGTCTGCTTCTGATCTTCTATTTTTGAAATCACGATTTCTTTGCATTTAAGCATTGAATTATTCAGATGTTTCTATAATCCGAATCCTCGTTCTTCTTCTGGTTGAGTACTGATACTCACATCAGATCCTATGTGGACCGCCAGATCCTTTGTTGGATTTCATCCGACAACGTCCTTCATATTCTATAACCTTTTGAGCCGTTCCTCAGATACATAATGCCTTTGGTAAATTGTATCCTCTGCCTTCGAGCTTGTGTTATTTTACTTGTGGAGTTTGTGGTATATGTTCCCAAGATGCCCCTATGGGTTGATCCTATGCCTTCCTTAATCCATGTGAACCCGAGAGTTTTCACGAGTCATACTCTTCTGGTGTTTTGCCAGATAACATTTTGACACTATAACTTCATTGAAAGTGAGAAGCGAATGGAAGGTTATGCATTGAAGAAGTGGGAGTCGACCTTGAACTTTGTGTTCATGCCCATGGACCCAATGTGGAACTTATCATGGAAGCTTCTTGTAAAAAAAAATAATCCCCTTGTTATAAGTTCATATTGTATCTATGCTTGGTCCTTTGCAACCGTGGTTCCAACCACGATTGTTTTTCTTTGATCCCATTTTCTCGGACAAGTTAAAGCGCTTGTATTCTGCAGATCAGTACGCCTGCCCAACCTCTATTTTGTTCTACCTTCGAGTATTACCCCCTGGTATCTCGAGGATATCAACCCATTGCACTTTATCTTATGAATTTCTGGTGAAGTAGTTCCTTTCCCCGTCATAGTCACTTCACGGGTTCTGGGTTGTCGTCAACCAAGAACACCGATTTGTGAATCGAATCAACACTGAAGTTGAGTACTCCCGGTACATTGTTGTTGAGAAGTTTAATACTCCATCATGTCATTCCTAGCCTGATCGGCTATATCATTATCGTGCAACTTTTTAACTGTGCTACCTGGTCCTTTTTCCCAGAGCAAAGTTTTCGACGATGAGCTAAGCTTACGTTGATCTTCCTCGTCATATCATTTTTCCTTGAACAACAAGCTTGATTTCAAGTTTGTGTCGTACCCGTGGTTCGAATAACCTTTCGCTTCATCATTCCTTTGACTTGATGTCGTCACCAATCGATTACATCTTCATGAAATCTCTCGACAAATGTGTCGTGATCATCATCAACATTCCGATGCTCTTTCAGGTTAACAATTGAATTCATGATGAGAAATACCATTCATGCCCCTCGATGATTTGTGTTATCATCGACAACATTCTTGCCTCCCCCAACACGAATTTGTTCATTTAAATTTTGGAAATACATCCTTTTTGACACGTCGATGGATTTTTGTTGAAACCATCGGCCACCTCCTCATCTTCCCTGATAAAATTGCATGAGGTGTTCAAGTAATTCCCGATGGATCCTTTGTGTTCCCAAGGTCCGGCCTTTACCTGATGACCATGTCAATGCTATCCAAAAGTATGACTGTGTTACTCAAACATCATTAAGAACATTGGAGGCGCAATGCTAAATGTTTCTTGATCAATTATCCAAACACCGCTGTATGGGTAAACATCATGATTCTCCTTGCCCCATTAACTAAATGGTTAAGTACTTGATGTCCTATCATGTATATCATGCTCTGTTTGTTCTTGGGAAGCATATACTCTAATACTTTTATATATGCACCTTTTCCTTTCCATTAGTCTGGTTAAACTAATAACCACATTTTCCTTTACATTGTTTTGTTTAACCTTTCTTGTGATCTATATGATCTAAGCAGTAATAGTTCCCTGCTTATGAGAAACACCTCGATGTACAATTTGTCAGTAAGACCTTGTTATTATTGCTGTTGACATTTCGGTAACCACCGATGTATGAGAACTTTGCCTATTCGTCCGCCTCATTCAACGAGCAGGAAAATATTTCTCTCCGTCCCTCGCCCTTGGTACCAACGTTGTTGACAACATAACTGATAGTCTATCATCTGACATACCTTGCTATCGGCCCCCTTTCTACTTTTAACCCACATGGTTGGCTCATAACCCACAGTTCCACATGATCGGAACCTGACTCTCCTGTATATCCTTTATTCCGAAGTATCATTTGCTCTTGGCTTTGTGTGTTGTCATGAGCCATCGTCCGAGAGATGATATATTCCCGGTGCTCTGAACCCCCTTCTCACACTCTGTTCAGGTATCAATCGTTTGTCCATTCGCTTGAAACTTCCTATTGTACCTTCATATTTTGCTCACGACCTTTTCTTAAATTTCAACTCGAGAGATACTTCTGTCACATTCCCTGCATTGTTCACCAGACAATTAACCCCATAAGGGTCAGTACACCCGAAGTTACTCTTTACTTCCCCACTTAAATCTCGGGACGAGATTTCTTGTAGTGGAGGAGATTTGTAACATCCCCAACATCATGCTACAGTAATCTCCCCTAATGGTGGCCATGTTATCGTGATTACTATGCAGCTTGCTACTTGTCCAAAAATCAAAGCCTTTTTCAAATTTAAAATAAGTCAAATAAATTATTTCTCCAAACAGTAAAACAAAAATGTTCGCTGGGTTGCAAATTTTCACTAACTAAATGTCATGAGACATTCAACATCATTTGAGATAGCTAATTTCCACAGGAATTAAGCGGTTCCAAATCAGCATTTTAAATGCTTTTCCATTTGTGAAAAATCCAAATCAATTCAAACTCCTCCCAATCTTTTTGTGGCAGAGCCAAATATTATATTGTATTTATTTGGCCAAGTCCCACCTTTTACAGAACCCCTTTTGGCACCTCAAATGTTGCAAAGCATTTTCCATAAAAAGAAATCAGTAAAAGAAAAGGCAAAGGAAAAGGAGAAAGGCCCCCTACCCCACGGGCCTAATCTACCCGGCCGACCCATCCAGCTCACTCCACCACGGACACCTCCCTCTCCTGTTCCTTTGTCACAGGTCACTCTGAGCTCCGTCCCGCGGATCACCTCGCCCGGCATCGCCCTGAGAGGATAAGACCCAGCGCCTCGGTCCTCTACCCTCCGCCCCCTCACTCCCTGCTCTCCTCTGTCGCCCCTCCCCTCTGGGTTCTCCCCAGATCCCCTTCCCTCCACCTCCACGGCCGCGCGTCGCCGCCACTTCACCCTGCCGCGACCACTGCCACCCCCGCACCTCGTCAACACGTCTACGAGGTCCATCATCGCTCTCTCCATCGACTAGTGCCGCCCGTTGGAGCTCCTCAACTCTGCTGCAGCGAGATCGCCGTCGTCTTCTTCCTCTTGATTTGTCGGCGTCGTAAATCGATTCCGCGGCACTGGAGCTCCTAACCTTCCAACGAGCCACCGTGAGCTTCTACGTAAGCTCCTCGACCTTTCCCCTATGCTAGCACCGTCGACCTCGCCCCCTAGTTGCCGACACCATTGGTGCTGCCCCGCCACCATGGTGAAGCTCGTCGCCGTGGCCACCGTTGCCGCAGCTCGCGTTCGAGCTCGTGAGGTTCCCAGGAGCCCAACGTGCACGCGCCTGCGTTTCCCCGAGCCCGCTAACGTCGTTTACATCCATGCCCGAACACCCCGCCGCCGCGGCTTGTCGCGGCGCCACTCCGCCACCCCCCTGTTGCTTGCTCCCTCGGATCGCCGCACCGCCGGCTAGCTCTAACCGCAAACAGCGCGTTTGGTGCCCGTAAGCGCCCAGACGGTGAAGTTCGCCGTCGGTAGCGTCGTCGCGGCGTAAGTCGGCGGCGGCGTGTCCGTCGTCATTAAGCGCTAATCGCTGATTAGGATAACCTAGAGTGAATGACAACAAGGCCCCACCGTTAAGTAAACTCTATTTAATTTTCGGTAGGATTAGATTAATAACCATGGGCCCACGAGTCAGCTTTGGGC
This sequence comes from Aegilops longissima, assembly GCA_021605205.1. Lineage (NCBI taxonomy): Eukaryota > Viridiplantae > Streptophyta > Magnoliopsida > Poales > Poaceae > Aegilops > Aegilops longissima. The sequence goes on from CM038682.1 coordinate 402,972,569, forward strand.
TTGGCGGCGTGGCGTTTATCAGGCCCGGTGATCGATGGCTGCTGACGAGATGACATATGGGCCTTCGACTTCGTTGACCGAGTCAGCGGGTCAATCGCTTGACCGGGCGATCAGCGGGGCCTTGTCGCCTCTATCTTCTTTCTTTGTGTACACTTTGTGTGTGCCGTAGCTTTTTAATCTTTATTTTCGAATTAGTTTTAATTCCAGAATATTAATAAAACTTTGAATATTCATAGAATATAAGCGTAACTTTCGGATGAAAATGTTTTCTATATGAAAGTTGCTCGGAAAAATCCAGCGAATCCGAATATGCGGTCCGTTCATCATCACATGCCCCTAGCATGCTGAACATGGAACATTCCCCTCCGGTCATCACATGCAGCGCAGTCAGGAGCAAGGAAAACATTCCCGGTTGAATTCCCCCTACACCTATATCGTGTAGCCATACGTTACGTCACACCCGGCACATCATATTGGCATGCTATGCTTTGTGATGCTTTGTTTGCTTTATATTTACTGTTTCTTCCCCCTCTTCTCTCCGGTAGACCCCGAGACCGATGCTGCCTCCGTGATCGACTACGTCGACGACAACCCTCCTTGCCAGAGCAACCATGCAAGCCCCCCCTTTGATCATCCCTATATCGCCCATTCCATTCTCTCATGCTTGCATTAGATTTTGCTACTGTTATTGTTTGCTCCTATTCTGCTGCATAGCCTGTTTATTGTAACCTGCTATTGTTACCTACCTTATCCTAAAGCTGCTTAGTATAGGTTGGTTAGAGACCCATCAGTGACCCCCCCCCCACTTGACCCGACTGCCCTGCTCGATTATCAGAAGACCCGTTCAACGGGATCGAAGACCAGGCCCCGACACCTCCGTCACATCACGCCCCTTCGTTGCTCGACTTTGCGAGTTACCCGCCAGTGCGAGGGTGGAACCTCATACATCACTCGATGAGATCTCGTAGAGTAGTTATTGGTCGTGGTCATCGAGGGTGATTTCCTCCTTAACCACTTCGATCGACTACGTCGTGCAACCCCTCAAGTGTGAACCTCGGTGGTTCCTCTTACGTTCACCTTGATGTTTACATCAGTGGGAATCCGACAAGGGTGATTCCTCAGGTTTTCCCCTTGGTGTTAGACACATGGTTACTATGGTTACTATGACTTTGCCTTTGGACCTGTTACTAAAGGCGGGTTGGTACGAGGGGTACCAGCGAGCTTAATTGCAGTGAGTTGGGTCGGCGGACTGGAAGGTGCCAGCGAGATAATTACGAGGCGTGGCGGGCATTCCTAGCCCTTGCCGCAAGTCCTTGAGGCGAACAGCGGGGTCACATCTTCGTGAGTCTCTACTTGTTACGCGCGTTCCTAATCCACTACGATTTGGATATTTGATCCGAGGGGCCTCGGCTGATAGCACTAACCATCACGTGGGCATAGTATGGGCGTTCTGCGTCGTATACATCAGCGAAGCTTAATAGGCGTCGGCGGCGGCGCCTTGGCCGGGTTGGACTGCGTGGCGCTTTGCCTTGTTGAAGGAGGTAGCTAGGTCTGCTCACCGACGCGTCGCAACATGCAGGAGTTCGGGGAGATGGCCCATGACCCCAGGGGCATAGGTTTAGTCTGGCGTGCTGGCCTCTCTATTAAGCCTAGGTCGGGTTGCGGCGTATTGTTTGGCGAGGCGGGCATGACCAGGAAAGTGTGGTGGGTAAGTTGGTGCACCCTGCGGAAGAAAACATCTATCGATAGCCTGTCGTATGGTAACAGACACTTGGAGTTGTATCCCGATTGATACAACTAGAACTGGATACTTGTGATGAGAATTGGATGGTGATGAGTAATGGATTGTGATAATAACTGGATAGTATGGCTCTGGGATTATTTTCTCGCGGGGAGTCAAGAAAGGATCTCTGGCCGGGGTTGATAATACTACTACTACTTTACTTTATGCTACTCTACTCCCCCCCTGTTGCTGCAAGATTGTGGTTTCGAGAAGATGCTAGTCTTGATAGGACTAGGCCTTCTCTCTATTACGGCATTTCGCAGCCCAGTCCCATATATAGCCTTCCTTTGATAATGTTGCATATGTAGTGTAGATCCTTGCTTGCGAGTACTTTGGATGAGTACTCACGGTTGCTTTGCTTCCCCTTTTCCCTCTTCTTTCTTCTTTCTGGTTGTCGCAACCAGATGGTGGAGCCCAGGATCCAAACGACACCACCGACGACTACTACTACCCCGGATCTTGTGGGTAAAGTGTGCAACCTCTGCAGAGTGTAAAACTATTCGAATAGCCGTGTCCACCGTGAAGTACAGTTGGGCGGTGCTGCTTAAACTACGTCCATAGTTTTGCAAATCGGGTGTGTGTGTTGATAAAACTATTTGGGTTAAGTCAGATGGCTTGACACGATGATCAAGTTGGATTGCTGTCCAACTCCGCTTATGTTGATATCTGTAACTTGTTCGTACGGATATCTGTACTCTCATGATGCATACTTTACATGTGGATAGATCATGTCATTGTACTCAAAACTAGCTTTCTACAAACTACCTACTTAGTGCTATATCATTGCATTATTGTGCCTTGTTCCAATCATGGGTTGCTTGCGAGTACATTCAAGGTACTCGTTGGCTTGCCACTGGTTATTTAATTGGCCAGGCATGGAAGAACAGGAGTTCGAATAAGAGTTCTTTGGAGACGAACATGCGAACTAGGACGTTTCCCAGTCAGAATGCCTGTAGGGTTAAGGCAGATGGCATGGGTTCTACTTATCGACGAAGAATTTCCGCTGCTTAAGTTTATTTGGTATTCAACCCTTGTGGCTTTATCTATGTAAGACTTGACCCTAATGGTCATAATTTGTGTAAGATAGTATGTATGGATGTAAGACTCTTGTTATTCAGCTTCTGTGTGTTCAGTGAGCATTGATCTTTGGGATCACTGTACACGTGCATTTGGTGATCGCTACTTATGAGTCGGGGTCCACACATAGCTGGTTAATACGGGCGGCCTTACTGTTCGCCTCCCGTTCCCCTCCCTCCCGCAGACCTCCACCAATGCCATGGTGCAGAAGGATCATCTCCCACTAGTCTTCAAGTTTGGTGAAGTCGACTCCGAGCCGGAGGAGATAGAAAATAAGGAGGAATGGGGCCTCATGGACATGGCCCAGAACAAGCTGGTCGCGGCGGTTGCTGCCCCTGCTCCCATCCCAGCTCCCATCCCCCGCCGCGCATGGCCTTTCATCCAATAGCATTGTGGGCTGGTCATCGAGGACTATCACAGCTGGAAACCATGGCGTCGGCGAGTCTCGAGGGACCCTGCGGCTCGTGTACATGCAGCGCCGGTGCACATGCGCGTCGTGCCTTTACACCACATGGCGCCGGTCCCCATGCGTTTGGCTGCACCCACTGCGCCCATGCCCGTGCGCGCGCCCCCCTCAGCGGCATGGGACGCCGCCGTCGACCGCTACCTCTTAGCGCTGCCAGCTATCGTCCCCCCGCGCCCCGCCCTTCGATCGCTCGACGACACGATGTTTGATTTACAAATGAAGAACATTATGTGCTGCATTGAAGACTTCAATAGCGGCATCCCGGAGGACGAGGACGACAACGACGGCGCTGCACGCCGCCTCCGCCACCGCTGAAAATAGTTTTTTTTCTTGGGTTTAGTAATGTATCTCGATCATATGAATACAAATTCACAGTATGATTGAATGAAAGATATGGTTTGATGAACTTATATTTTTCTCTCTTAATGTAAAGACTTATCAAATGATTTTCTTTTGAAAGAAAATGTCAATGGATTTTAAATATAAAACACTCATAGCAAACGTTTTAGTTAGAACACCCGTATGCAAACAGACTGCTTCTCCAGGAAGCCAAGGGAAAATGTGCCGATCAGGATTTGTGCAGCACTTGATCGCAAACATTTTAGATAGAACACCCGTATGCAAAGTGAGAGCAGGATTTGTGTATCTCTTCAACGCAAATGGTTCTTTTGGATGACCCGTGTGCGACCACTTACAAACAATTTGGGTATGTTGCCATTTGTCAAACTAGAAAGGTTGACATTTGTTGATCTAGTAGCATTGCCATTTGTCAACCTTGTAACACTGCGATTTGTCAAAATATGAAGCTAAAAATCACTAGCAGTATCTAATTTTTGCAACTAAAATTCAATAATTAAGCATAGATTTCATTCATAGATTAGGTAGTCGTTCTTAATCTATACAAACAGTTCAACTTGACAGTTGAACCGACCAAACTCTTCCCCAATTGTTGCCAACCACGTACTAAAATAGCTAGTTCAACTATATATACTAGCTAATTTTAAGTACGTTGTACAGTTCGACCACATCTATAGTCAGATGAACTGAACACAAAAGCCCCGAAATACTACTACTACTACGGAGGGGCTTTGTACTACTTCCGGCTGCCTCTCCTCTGCCGAGCACGCTCAATGAGAGGCAGAGGAGGAGGAGCCTACCGACGAGCTGGGCAACCGCAATACGGTGCCTGCCGCTGCTGCAGCTTCGACGACGCTCACCTCTAACGCCCTCTGCCGCTCCAGACGGCCCTTCTCAAAGTGGTGGTTCTCCTCATAGATCTCTTGATTCCTCGCCTCTAAGGCGGCGTGTGTCGCGGCCACGGTGGCAGTAAGGCTCTTTGCGTGCTCGCTGAGGCGCTCCTCCTACTCCCGCAGGAACTCGGTGTAGCGCGCAAGGTCGCTGATGCACGTGCGGGCATCCACCTCCACCCCCGCCTTTGGGCGGCGGTGGCGGAGCGAGTGATGACCCCGGTGGTCGACGGTGGGCTGGCGGCCATGGTGGCTGACGATGGGGTGGCGGCCACGACCACCACCTCCTCGCCTTCGGGCCGCGGTGGCGGAGTGGGTGATGGCCACGGTGGCCGGCAGCAGGGTGGTGGCCACGACGGCCACCTCCTGCCTTCGAGCCGTGGCGGCGGAGCGGGCGATGGCCCTAGCTTTTGACGGTTCATCCTAGTGAACCGTATGCTGTATATCATACACACCTTCATATGGCTGCCCGTTTCTTTTGTTCCTCCTCGTCCCAAACAGTTAATTGAACTGAACCATATGCCCTGCATCGCACACGCAACTGAAATCCGAACCGTGTTTGATGCATCCATCATCGCAAACGTTTTGCACCTTTTTTGACGGTTTTTTACACCACCGTTTGTGATTATGGCATCGCACACAGTTTGGTCGAAGGGTCTCTGATCGTAGTGTCGTGTTTGGACCAGCCTGAAGTAGTGGCATCTCACTCATACACGTACGCCTGTGTGTGCGAGGCGTTGGGATCTAACTGAACACGAGCTAGGCGTTCACTTACTGAACCCGAGCGATTGCACTAGCTATGTTACTGAACTCGAGCGATCGATCTCTTGGCTATTAACTAAACCCGAGCGATTCCTTCGCTACTGCTGCTAACTGAAGCCAATCGAAACCTGTTGCTGCCTCTTGATGAACAGTGGCCGTTGTTGGCGGTTGGATGAACAGTTCCCGGTGGGGGTTGGATGAACAGGACCCCATGGTAGTAGAGCTTGTTGCCGCTCAATGAACAGGACCCCGACCGAGAGGAGGCCGCCACAGACCACCCGATCGAGCCGGTTGGGGGTGGATGAACAGGACCCCATGGAGGGCTGGTTGAAAAGTAGCCGGTGGAGGGTGGATGAACAGGACCCCGTGGAGGGCTGGTTGAACAGTAGCCGTTGCAGGCTGGATGAACATGCCCCCATGGATGAACAATAGCTGGTGGAGGCGGGAGGAAGTCGACGGTGGATGAACAGTAGCAGGTGGAGGCTGGAGGAAGTCGACGGTGGATGAACAGTAGCACGTGGAGGCTGGAGCGATGCAGCAGATGGTGGATGAACAGTAGGCCGTGGAGTCCCGTTTTGCGCAGGACCCCGTTCCGACCATAGGCGCTCCATCACAAGTCTGTTTCCTCTGTTTGGCGGTACGCCACACCCCTCCCGATCAACAGGACCCCATTTCTACCGTAGGCACTTGAACAGAAGGCCATTTACTCCATTCTACGGTACGCCACACCCCTCCCGACCAACAGGACCCGTTTCGACGTAGGCACTCGAACAGAAGGCCTTTTACTCCATTCTGTGGTATGCCAAACCCTTCCCGATGAATAGGACCCTGTTTCGACCGTACGCGGTCAAACAGAAGGCCGTTTTCCTCCATTATACAGTATGCCAGACCCTGTTCCCTCTGTTACGTCCAAGCCGATTGGCTCTCGATGAACACGACGCGTTTCGACCCAGTGGCTTCGCTCCTGATGAACAGGAGACGTTCTGACCCAGTCGGTTAGCTATCGATGAACAGGAAGGCATTGTTGTCGTCCGTTGCCTCTCCATGTACACGAGCCCTGGCCATAAGTGTGCACACGTACATGTTTGAGACCCCCCCAGTATGTATGTACGTGGCCATATTTACTTTCCTGCAGCGTGGTTGTACATACGTGCAGATGGGACTGCGTGACATGCTACGTCTGTGCCTCTGCAACAAAACATGCATCTCCTTACTCGGTCGCGGTTCTTCGCTGCAGAGAGAGTGATAGACCAGTATGTATGTACACGTTCGCGACCAGACAGACAACCCTACATACGGTTCGACCCGGTGGGTCCCAGCTGTCAGGGAGGATAAGGAGGCATTTCCTTGTGTGCGAAGATATAGCTAGTGGGTCCCAGCTGTCAGGGGGAAGAATCATTTTTTTCCCATAATATGGACGCACTTCCTTGCCTGCAAAGATGTAGCTGGTGGGTCCCATCTGTCAGGGTGGAAATGTTTTTTTGCAAAATATGGTGGTCCTTCCGGTGGGTCCCTGCTGTCAGGTGGAGGAATCATTATTTAGCGTGTAATAAGGAGGCACTTCCCTTGTGTGCGGCCATGGACCAAGCTGTCATCCTCTCGATGTTTGACCATGTCGCGCCGAGAGCACCAGGGCAGCCCTGAAACGGCGGTGAGGCCTAGGAAGGGAAGGACCCGGCGCCGGAGAAGACTCGGCAGTTGTTTCCCACACAGAGGGGAGTACGAGGGTTTACTGGTTCGTCTACCGTCGCCGGAGAATAACACGAACTGTGGGTCCGTAGAGGGATGGCTAGGCCAGCGATGGGAGTAGTGTGGGGCAATTAGGCCTGTGCGGCAGCACAACCAGCCATAGGAGGCATGAGCAGGCAGTATGGCTGATGCTTGCTTGGGAGGCTGGAGCAAGAAGACCAGAGGTTGAAGAAGCAGCACTGTCGTTGGATTAAAAATCCAACGGTCACTGCTGCTAGAATCGTTTGTGGACTAAGTTGACAAAATTGTTCGTACACATCAACCCTATAGACCCACAAGTCAGCCTCCAAATATGTCCCAAACAGCATACAACCTGAATTTTCTAGCCAGATTCAAATTAACTGAAAAAAGAAGCATACCTTAATGTAAAATCCAATGAAATTTTACACGCACAAAAACAATGAAATTTAAAATATCAAAATCAGAAAGAAAAAAGTAATTTGGAAATAATTGCATGTTTGCTATATTTGTCATTTTACAGACCATTTCTTATTACTTATAGCCCATTTTTCTCGGCAAGCTGAATGGATCCCTCCTCGTCTTAAAAGATTTCAGGCCCAATAGGCTGTAGAAAAGTAATTAGACCTCCGTTGCTTATTCTGCAAAAAACAAAATAGCTGGGCTAGCCATTTTTAGAAAGAAAAAACAAAATTGGGTTGGTCATGTGGTAAACTTATGAAATAAAAGCCTGGGCTGGACGGGCCACAGCTCCTGCACTATCGGCGTTCTGGGAACCGGGGTACCCAGATTTGCCTGCCTGCGGCCCGTGGTGTGGCTCCATCTACGGCCTGCACCAACAAAGCAAGACCCACGCGAGGCGGACGACGTCAAGACCTCTAGAAGGAGCGACCTCCTCAGGCTGGCTCCTGAGGAGCGGAGATTTCTACAAGCCCCCACATCGCGAGGTTCGGATGACGCGAGCCATGATGACCAAGGCGAGGTGGGCTCCAGCGGGTACAGTACAGCAGGTTTCCCCTTTGGTGCTAAAGAGGCAAGCGCAGGCGCGGAGTGCCGAGGCATCAACCAAAGGTTTCCATTACCATGTTGTTGGCGTTACAGGAGCAGGGTCCCCACTTGCTGCACTTTGTGGCCTGGTAGGTGGCTCCACCAGCTGACCTTGTACGGCCCATCTTCACCAGCAAACACTCAAGACCCTCGCGAGGCCAAGCCATGCAGGAGACGGTGCAAGACCTCCTTAGGGGCGGCCTCACCAGGCTGGCTCGCGAGGAACGGAGAGATCATGGCAAGGGGCACCTCGCGAGGTCCCTGTGACGCAAGCCATGACGACCATGACCAGGCGGGCGCCAGCGCGCACAGTGTCCTCGTTTCCTCTTTGGTGCTAAAGAGGCAAGCGCAGGCAAGGAGTCCCGAGGCATCAGGCAAAGATTTCCATATCAGTGCAACAAGACCAAGACCAGCATGATGGAAGGACGGAGGTCACCGTGGAGCCCAAAACGGCGTCACTACCAGAGCCTTTGGCAGGCGAAGACTACTTTTGTCAGGACAACTTGTACTAGTTGTCCCCCTTCAAACATGGCAGTTGTGGGATCCCTTCCCTCTCAATATTTGGGAAGAGGACCAAGGCCTCTATAAATAGGACTAGCCACCACCATAGAGAGAGACAGATCTAGACCGGCTAGAGAGACACCACACCAGCTCACCGAGCACAAGAACACCTCTCCTCAGGAGGCTATTCTTCCCTTTTAACTGTTCATCCTTAGCCCAAGAGGCAATCCACCACACCACACTGGAGTAGGGTATTACACCACATCGGTGGCCCGAACCAGTATAAATCTTGTGTCCCTTTGTTCTATGGGTTCGTCGAGCTAGGCCGTGAGATCGTGGTGCGTGTGAGCTAGGGGGAGGAGAGATCTTCGTGCGCACCCCAGTGCTCGTACATTCTGGGTTTTGCCGGAACCGGTAATCCGACATTTGGCGCGCCAGGTAGGGGTGCGTCGTAGCCTCTCTTCCGCTAGTTGATCTGTCGACACTCCGCGATTCCGATGTCCGGCGACCCGAGGACCAACACCGAGCACTGGACAGCTTGGCCAGCCCGGGCGGTGTCATCCGCCCAAGAAGACCTCAACGCCACGCTCTAGGCAGCACGCGCACCGCCAAACGCTGCAGGGCACGGGCGGCGCGGTCAAACGCCATCCACCCTTACTCCACGGCATGCGCGGGCCGCCGCAAGAGCCTCAAGCTATGTTGCGGCAACGGTGCCGCACACCCGACAGGAACAAGCGAACATGAGGGTCGCGCTCACGGTGGCGCGGGAGTTGCTGCGATGCCGACTGATGGAGAGCGGTCGAGATGCGTTGCTGGAGCGCGTCGCCGAGCTGTTGGACGCCGCAGCCAGGGGTACGTCGCCTTTCTGCTCCTTGCGTATGCCTCAGGCTGCGGACGGATCACACGGTGGGCCGTCGCGCCCGCGTGCTCCCAGGCGCACCAGGAGGTTTCGTCGGCATCGATGCGACCAGCGGCACCGGGCACCCAATCACGCATGTGCCTGCCCTGATGGGCGCAGGTGTGAGCATCGCCACCCACGAACACGGCAGGATGCCACCCTACCACCCTCGCAGCGGCACGCCGGGCCGGGCGACGTGGAGCGCGGGGCACTTCATTGAGGTTCCGAGGCGACGGCTCCGGAGGCCTATGTGCCCCGCATGATGGACCAAGAGTACACGCCGGAAGGTGACCCCGGCTCGTTCCTCGAGCCAGGTTGGGAAGAGGAGACACTGGAAGTTGAGGCCTTCCAAGAGCCACCCGGGGGCCTCGCCGACCACGCCGGCGACAGCAGCGACAGGATACCACTAATCTCTCAGGAGCAGGCTTACGCAAACCATGGGTCGCAAGTGAATCAGGTCACAGCACCGGATGATGGCCCCAGCACGGCAGCCCCCTCCCACCAGGGGAGGCACACTGGGGGCTGCGTGGGAGGACCCAGGAGCAAGGCCCCTCCCCCCGTCGCACGGAGCAAGGCGTCGCCCGGAGGTAGGCCCTAAGCCAGGGAGGCGCTGGTGAGCCTTCCCCCGGCAGAGGACCCGTGGTCGCCGAGGGCACCACTAGCGTCCCCTTTGCCACTTGGCATCGTCCTGGCTTCCGGACGCCCCAACGATGGTCGAGGGCGGCGCAAGGCGGTGCCCTCGTCTGGTGATATGGAGCAAGGCTCACGCGTGTGAAGGTCTTCGCTCGTGACACTCTCACGTAATAATGAGTGGGGTTGTACACGCCCCGGAGTCTCCGGAGTGCCGCCCTCGGGCCTCGGGGGCTCCCGCCCACGTCCTAGTGGAGGCGCCATGCTCCGCGCTGGTGGAAGACCAGAAGAATAGACTAGGCGCCGGACGCGGCCATTTGCTTTTAACCTCTTTTCTGTAGCCCCGTTTTCTGGCTTTGGACTCAAGTTTGAAGTTGAATTTTCATTGGTATCTTGTGGGGTGTCTTTTCTCGTCCGCGGCGATTTCTTGATTTGGTTCCTTGCCTTAGTTCGACTTCGTGACTGCGGGGCTGGGAAGCGGGCTGGCGCTGGCGCAGCGCGCTGCAAGACGTCCTGCCATGGCTGGCGCTTGCTTCTCGCGAGGCCCTCTCGGACGAATCGGCAGGCCCCTCAGAAGCTCATGACCTCACAAGCCGGTTCAGAACTTGTTCTGGCTAAGGTAAATCGCGACAGCAAGCCTGCCGTGGTACTCGTGGGCTCGTTAAAACGCATTTCCAGCTTGGCCTAAGGGATAGGAGCGGTAACCTATTTACATGAGGGGCTTCCCCTCCTCAAAATGCTCTTACAACTTCGTGGGCCGTGCCCGAGCTTTCGCATGCAGGGTCAACGGTAAGGAAGCACGGACTTAGTCGGACATATCACTCACTGCGTCCTCCGGCTCGCGCTCAGGCGCGTCCCTTTCACCGTCACTGGCATCACCGTCACCGTTGTCGGCGTCGCCCTCACTATCATCGACTGCGCCACCTTCATCCGCCGCGACCACCATCGCATCATCTTCGGAGGTGAAGGCACTGACCAGGGAATCCAGATTGTCTTCCACCCAGCGCGCCACGTCGCCCCGGATGGCCTTGGGTACCGGGGCAATTGCAGCGTCAAAATCAAAGTTGGCGTTGATGTTCTGGAGGTGGCTGAAGACACGGGAGAATGCGCGCCCGAGCAGGCCACGACTCTTCTCTTCAATGAGCTCGCGAGCCCTCTCAGATTGGTTCTCCAGGCGTGTCACCACATCGGTAAAAAAGCGATGATGGCTGGCATAATAATCTGCATGGTGATGAGGGGCATATTCGTCGTAGATGGCGCTCAGCGCCACGTTGGCTCTGATCTTGAGGCCTTGGAGCATGGGGGCGTGCACGCGCTCCAGCGTCTGCCAGCGGAGTGCTTCCTCCCTGCTCTGTTGCGCGAGGGACTCGGCGGCGGTGACCCGCTGCTGGAGTGGGAGCAGTTCGGTGCGGGCAGAGGCCAGTTCAGCCTGCACAGGGATCAGGGCAACAGCAGCAGCTTTCTCGCGCTGCTCCGCCTCTGCCAACCTTGACCTCAAGGCAGAACCCCCGACCATCAGCTTCAGCTCCCACAAGCTCCGGCTTCATGCCATACCTGTTGTCGAGGTCAGCGCGAACCTCCGCCACCCTGCTGTCGACCTCCTTCTGGATCCTCGCCTCGCACGCGTTAGCTACTTCCTCCGCTTGGGCAACTTGGCGCTCCCTCGTCTCCAACCTCTCAGCTCAAGGCTGCGCTCCGTGGCTTCCAGTGCCAGTGTCTCCTCGCGCTTCCGGATCTCTTCCTCCTTGGCAGGCGTCCCCTTCATCGACGCTAGGGCGGCCCTGCGCGCCCCCACCTGCTGCTCCAATGAGGCGTTCAAGGCCGGGAGCTCCCACCTGCAATCCTTGGCGATCGCACGGCCACGGTCGGCCTCCCTGGCCTCCTCCAAGGTCTCGGGCGCTGGCCTCGAGGGAGGTTGCCAGGGATGCCTCGGCCTCCGTGTTGGCATGCTCACGCTGGAGGGGCCCGAAGTTGATGGCTACCTTCAGTTGATGCCACTCCTCCGCTAGCCGGAGACCCTCGGCTTCAAGGCGCATGTCAACATCCGCGAGTTCTCCGCCAAGCCGGCTCATCGCGCCCATTGCCTCCTGAAAGAGCTCCTGGCGGACGACACTCCGCTCGCGCACAAGCTTGAGTGCGCGACCAGGCCCATCTCCTGCAGAAGGGGTTGCTGAAGGGGCCCGAAGCGGCTCGCTCCCTCCCAGCAGGGGGCTGGGGGCTGGCGCTTCCCCGATCACCGTCTGGGCCACGACGGAGGCCTGGATGGTTGAGGGCCCACTGCTCGAAGTAGAAGCCAGGATCGAAGCCATCCAGCCGCCGTCCACAACAAGAGGGGGAGCCCTTGGCATGCTTGCCGCGCCCTAGGAGAGGCCACGAAGGAGAGACAAAAAAGGCGTGGGCTCGAGGCGCCAGGCTAGCGTGCTTGCCTCTCCGGCCGACCTGGCGCCGGGTGCGGCACGCTGGCTTGGGCGCTCAAGGCCAGCGGGGGATTCAAGGCAGGAGGAGGTTGCTTCCCGGGAGACTTCGTGGCCCTAGCAGAAGGGACCCTGAGGAGCCACCGTCAGGAGGAGAAGCAACACTCAACAAATTACAAAGATAAGGTACTCACTCGTCTATGGTGATATACTTCCTATGCTTTAATGGCCGGACGGCACCACGGCAGCAACTTGGAGACACTTTCCTCTTGCGGAGCGCGTCAAAGTCCAGACGGAGCCGGCCGAAGCATTGATGCGGCAACCAGCATAGGGCGCGGCTGGCGAGGCGCCCGATGAGGCGGCCTCGTGAGTGTCGGGCTGAGGGGAGCCCTCGGGCTCCGCCTCATGATAACCTGCTGAGAACATGGAAGCCTCAGCCTCAGGAGCAGCGGATTGCGTCGCCCCCTCGGCAGTCACCCCAGGACAAGAGTCACGGGCTCTCGGAGATGGCACCTCGGGAGCCTCGAGCAGCGTCGACGCCCAAGCACCAGCGCCCCCGGCCTCCAGCGGTGCTCGCCTCCCTGCATCCACTCTCGGGGTGAGTTCGGCGCTGGTGACAAGGAGGGGGACCACGGAGATAGGGTTCTCGCGGGGCCCTTCAAGGCCGACTGGACGTAGCCCCCATTCATCGAAGGCGGGCATCTGCCTCGCGAACTCCACCTTGTTTGACCAGAAGTACAAAAGACAGCCATCCTGCGGCATATCGGCTGGCGAGGGGTCGCCCGTCAAGACCTCAAGCAACGTTATTCGTGCCTCCGGCGGAAGCCCCGACTCCTGAAGCCTCATGCGATCCTGGCCGCCGGACAGGGCCCACATCAGCCGCGAATGGTGCTGGAGTGGGGCGATGCGACGTCGGAGGAACTCCTTCACCACCATGGGCGCAGTCACGCCGAGATCTTTCAACCTCTTCAACCGAAGCCAGACGAAGACAAGGCGGGAGTCCACGAGCTTCTCGTGGCCCCAGCCGGAGCTGGGAAAGGCGGGCGCTGATGGTGGAGAGAGCAGGGGGATGTGCACGCCAACACCCACATACACCCATCGTGTCCGAAACCCGCTCGCAGACGGTGGGAGCTCAAATTCAATTCCCGAGCGGGCCGTCGCGGCCACGGCCTGGAAGCTCAGGCATCCCGAGCTTTGCCAAGGATCAGTCAGGTGCATCAAGAAGAAATGGCGTAGTAGGGCCATGGAAGGAGCAATGCCCACCATAGCCTCGCATACGAAGGCGAAGACAGCAAGATGGGTGACTGATTGGGGACCCAGGTGAGGGAGTCCTTGATTAGGGGGTATCCGGACAGCCGGACTATATGCATCGTCCGGACTATTGAAGCATGAAGATACAAGACTCAAGACTTCGTCCCGTGTCCGGATGGAACTCTCCTTGGCGTGGAAGGCAAGCTTGGCGATCCGGATATTATATTTCCTTCTGTAATCGACCAGGTAAACCCTAGCCCTCTCGGTGTCTATATAAACCGGAGAGGTTGGTCCTTAGAAGGCCGATCACAATTACAATCATACCATCATAGGCTAGCTTCTAGGGTTTAGCCTCTATGATCTCGTGGTAGATCTACTCTTGTACTACCCATATCTTCAATATTAATCAAGCAGGAAGTAGGGTTTTACCTCCATCGAGAGGGCCTGAACCTGGGTAAACATTGTGTCCCTTCCTTCCTGTTACCATCAGCCTAGACGCACAGATCGGGACCCCCTACCTGAGATCCACCGGTTTTGACACCGACATTGGTGCTTTCATTGAGAGTTCCTCTGTGTCGTCGCTACAAGTCTCGATGGCTCCTCCAGTGATCGTCAACAACACGATCCCGGGTGAGACCTTTCCCCCGGACAGATCTTCGTGTTCGGCGGTTTCGCTCGGGCCAACTTGCTTGGCCATCCTGAGCAGATCGACACCACGCCCATGGCCACCAGATCAGGTTCGAAACCTGAACTACACGGCGGACATTCAAGGAGACTTGATCTTCGACAGATTCGGCCTATGCCAGAACACCGCCACCACGACGAGCACGGCTTAGACTGTTGCCGGACAAAGCTCGGGTATCACCTCAAGAGTAGCCCCTGACCTAAACCGAGCAGGCTGCACCGCCTAAGGACGGAGGGATGGACCCCGCCCACGTCAGATACTCATTGGTGGTGGAGCCAAACACGGGTCTTACTGCTGTGGTGACTCAGGACTCGACCCCGGATTCAGATCCGACGCCGTTCCACCACAGACTCCCGAGCCACCGACCCATGTTGGGCTCCGTAATGGAGTTCACCGCTGCGTGATATCTTCCAAGACTCGCCTTTGGCGACATGCTGACTCATTAAAGTCTCTCTCTTGTCAGAGGCTCTCGCCTAACTATGTCCGGCCGAGTGGGAGGCAAAGGATGAAGGAATTGCCCACCCACCACCCACTTCATTGCCACGGTTGATGATTTAACCGAGGTACTGGAATTCGACTCCGAAGACATGACGGTATGGACGACGATGCAGGAGAAGAACATGAACCACCGCTCACTAGGCGGTGGACAGCCACCTCTTCCTATGATATATATATGGTGGACACTTCGAAGGAAACAAATGGCGATGAGGCAACGGAGGATAAAACCTCAGGAAAAAAAGCAAAGAATGGGCGTCGTCGGCGCCACTCCAAGCCCCGCCACAGCAATACCGGCCCAGGAGACAAAAACAATCCGAATGGTGCCGAAGAAGAATACAACCCGATCAGCCCGCCTTCGAAAGCAGACCAACAGAGGATGAGCTGGTCAGCCCGTAAGAACAAAGCGACGGATGAATACCCGGAGGAGGACATCTACATGCCCTCCAAGACGAGCATTAGCCTCGAGATGACGAAGTTGGGCGCGGCCTAAGGATCCCATAGAGCAGGAGCGCTTCAAGCGCCGGGCTTATAGCCACCGCGAGGAGCCCTGAAAAAGAAGCAACGGCAACTCCGAGCTGATCAAGACCTGCTCACGAATGATGGATCAAGTCCCCGCAGCCGAGGAATACGGACTCGAGCGCCATACACGGTTGACCGCCACCTCGTGGCCGAGATAAAATGGCATATCAGTCCACATACCAGCCAACACCCCACGCCAACATACCACGCCCGGGCAACAGAGCAGGACAGCCAAGATCGATCTATGGATCGGGCGCAGTTTCAAAGACGTGATTTACCATCACACGCTAAGTCTGGCCAGGCCGAACATAGCCACACGTAGCAACCAATCATGTAGCTACATAGCCCGCACAGTAGGCGCCTGCACCCCTCCGCTTTCACCGATTTAAGTGATGGATCATGAATTCCGTAGGGTTCAAACCCATAAACATTGAATCATACGATGGCACAACAGACCTCACAGTATGGATCAAGATTTCTCCACATTCACATGGCCCGCTGGAGACGATCTACATGCGATCAAGTATCTTCCCTTAAGCTCAAAGGACCAGCCCGACATCGCTAAAACAGTCCGCCAAAGAAATTCCATTGGCAGTTGGGAAAACTCGAAGACGATTCTCGACAACTTCCGTGGCACATATGTGCGACCACCGACGCCTCGATGACCTGAGCCACATTACTCAACACCCCGGAGAGTCACCCAGAAATTTCGGACTCGGTTCCTAACTAAAAGAACCAAATAGTCGACCGCCTTGGACGCCAAGTCTCGGGCGGCTTTTAAGCATAATATCTGTGATGAGTGGCTTTCGACACCTCGCCAGAAAAACCCAAGTCCATGGCAGCTCACAACACTAATGACCCGGCGCGCTGGCGAGGACAGCGGGTTGGCTCGCAGCAGCACTACGCCACATTCTCGCACTTCAATGGCCGCAATAATAACGGCAAGCCACGGCGAATAGACATAAGCTTTACGTAACAACGGGCGACAAAGATTGAAGACACGACAGTCAACGCCGGATTCAGCGGATCCAAGCCCGGTAAGCGGAAGAAGTCATTTAAACGAAATAATCAGGGACCGTCCAGTCTGGACCGCATACTGGAGCGCTCGTGCCAAATTCATGGCACCCCGGACAAGCCAGCCAACCACACCAATAGAGATTGCTGGGTATTCAAACAGGCCGGCAAAATAAACGCCGAAGACAAAGACAATGGGATGCACAACGACGATGACGAGGAGCCCGGACGTCCGAACACGGGGGGGACAGAAGAAATTTTCCCCCAGGTGAAAGCGGTCAACATGATCTACGCCACGAACATCCCCAAGCGGAACGGAAGTGGGCACTACGGGACGTCTATGCGATGTTGCCAGTCGCCCCCAAATTCAACCCATGGTCATCTTGTTCGATCACCTTTGATCGTAGGTATCACCCTACTAGCATCCGTCACGGTGGCTCGGCCGCATTGGTCCTAGACCCAATGATCGACGGATTCCACCTCACGCGCGTCCTTGTGGACGGTGGCAGCAGCCTGAACCTGCTTTATGGGCATTGACCCTTCAAGGATCAAGGCCACCAAAACCACCTTTAAAGGTGTGATTCCTGGAGTAGAGGTCCATTGCACGGGCTCTATAACACTGGAAGTGGTCTTCGGATCTCCAGATAACTTCCGGCTTAAGAGTTAATCTTCGATATCGCCCCTTTCCGCAGTGGTTACCACGCACCGCCGGACGTAACCGCATTCGCTAGATTCAATGCGTACCACACCACGATACCTCAAGCTCAAGATTCCAGTGACCACGCGGGTCATAACAAAGGAACGGAAATATGGACCGCCTTCCGAACGTAAGAGCATACTTCAGCCCTTGCGGCGGAAGTACAATGCGGCCTCCTCCAACAAACCAATCCGGCGACAACAACTTCAAACACCGTCAAGAGAGTCCGGAGCACCCCGCAACAGGATCCTCAGGCACGCCAAGAGCGCGACTAGCAGTCCGGCCTCCACTTAAGCCCCATCAAACCAGCATTCGTGCCACGCGTACACAATTACGCACTCAAGATACCATGGGCATAGGCGGAGGTGCAACAACGACTCAGTCAAAAGTGTGGGATAACCGCCACATACCTTCATAACCTGTCCTTCTTCTTTTTCAGTGACATTGCTTTAGAGCAGCCTCTTCGTAAGAGCCGATTGTCGACTTACATAGAGAGAAAACCAAGGAGGCAACAGGCTTCACATGACGTAAGAAAACACCTGTGTGGAATCTATTTACGATCGTTATACATGTTTTATATATCCATATGCGGCCTACCCCTGGATAGGACATGTTAAATAGTCCTATTTATCTCCGCTTAATGCGTTCATTGTAAACATACGATTAAACGTATTTTCATCAATGGGAGATTGTACATAGCGTCAGCTCATTATTCTTATTTGAACATTTCTCTTACAAATGTCTCTTTCATATTGCATCCAGACACTTTGGTACGGTTCGCTTGCCGTGGGCTTCCTATGGCACCCTGTTTCACGGCAACTAAAGTCCTAACACTTTAAACAAGGCGGCACCCCCAACTTATGGCACTATATGCATCAGCTTCAATCATGTCTTGGTCTACAGCTGGGTTAGCCCTGCTCCCCTTGTTTTGGTACCTTATGCCTGCTATATCGGCTAAGGTAGCGCAGGTAGAACTACTGCAATTGTGTCCTGGTTCTTCCAGACGAAAGCACCTCAAGAGAGAAAGCCAAAACCTGACCGGCATGATGTGGCGAGAGCTGGTCGCTGTTCAAGAGGTCTTAAAACTTAAAGATTTTCCGCTTTAGGCGATAATCGGCTTCGTCCGATCTAGGCGATATAGCACCCCAATTCGCCGTCTGATTCTAGGGGCTTCACCTAAATTTAAAATTGTAGACTTTATGGCTAAGGAAAGTTATAAAGCCGCATAGTCCGAATGCCTTGTTCGCTGCGCCAGATACCTCCTTAAGGGACCAAATATTTGGATAAAGAGTATCCGGGTTTTTCCAGGAACACCCCGGCACTAGTTGCGTGGGGGTAGAAGCCAACGACTGGCCTACTTTCAGTATTCTATAAACAGCCGCACAGAAGGTAATATTTTAAATCAAACAGTGCTACATAGCACAAGTAACTTCGTCTTTAAATTACAACAGCGGCAGAGGTACATTTAGTCAAAGATCTTGTCCTTGAAACACTCATCAGCCACGAGACGAGCGCCTTTCATAACGGCATCATAGTACTTCTCGGATGGCGATGCTCCTGCCCTCCGCAGACCGCTCTTCACCAGCTTCTCCGCATCCAGCTTGCCCAATGCACGCTCACAAGGGCAAAGGTCTGGCGGCACCCTCGATGCAAACGGATCGCTTGATTACTTCAAGCCGCGGACATGCGTTCACCATCTGCTTGATCAGGCCAAAGTAGCTAGTGGGCAGGGGCTCACCAGGCCTCATCCGGACTATGAAATCTTTCATATCCACTTTGTTCGACCTGCGGAGTTCGACCAACTGCTTCAGTTGGTCACTCAGAGGCGTTGGGTGTTCGGCCCCAGCATACTGGGACCAGAACAGCTTCTTCGTTGAGCTCCCCTCTTGGGCACGGTAGAACTCCGCGGCATCTCGACACGCTATGTGGTAGATCTCGCGAATGCCCCCGAGAGCTCCGACCGAGTAAGTAAAAGAAACGCCTCCACATGTTTGCTTTCCACAAAGAATTTCTTACCCTCCGCTATCTTTTGGCCTCCCTGGATCTCCCCGTCAGGCCTTCTCGGCTTCGCCTTGGCGCCTTCATACTCACAAGGGCCTTTGCAAGCTCGACCTCATTCATCTTCAGATCATTCTCCACGGACTCAAACTTCTGGCCGAGGTCCTGGAGCTCTTGCTGTACCTCTCCCACTCTAGCACTTTGCTTCTCGCGCTCCTTGAATTCCAAGGCCGCCTTGTCTTCGGCCTCGGATAGCGCTTTCTTCAGGGACGCCACTTCCGTAGTGGACCCTGTCACATAGTCACGATGCTTCATCGTCAGACTAAACCAATTTATCTATCTTTACATATATAAGAGCAGAGAATCACTCACCTTTGCTCTCTTCGAAGTCGCCTTCGTGAGATCGAGCTCTCCCGCGCTGCTCCAGTCCCACTTTAGTTCGGCAACCTCGCTGTAAGCGGGCAGCAGCGGCAAGCAAAGCACGGCCTGCTTATTCACATAAACGCTTATTAGACTCGTGGATTACATCGACCTCCGCTTGGCTTTTTTCTTTCCAACACCAAACAGTAGTATCGTGGGCTACTACCTATCAGTGGTAATTTCACACATTTTATTACTTACCTCAAGCCCGTTAGGAGGCTTGTGCAGGCTTCGTTAGTCCGCTTTGGTGGGATGTAACCTTTGAATCACCGCACTCATAAGAATACGGTGCTCGTTATCCATGGAAGCGCCAAGCGCTCCACCAGATTATCCGGCTGCCAGGCATGCTACGGAAGCCTCGCACGGACGGCTCGCCTCCCTAACGAGGGGCTGCTCGCTTAAACCGAACCGCCAAGGGTTCCTAACAAGTGTTCGTCGAGAGTCCGCTTTGTGCTGCTCTCATCGACGCGATCCGCTGGGATCTTGAACCTCGGTCCGACATCCGCAACTCCACCTTGGGGCGCCTCAGTGGTCACCTCCCCGCTCGGGAACCTTGAACAACACTTCCATGTCATCAAGCAGTTGAGGAGTGGTGGCCGTCAGAGCGAAGTTCATCTCAAGCGCCAGAGACCATCCAAGACGACACCTCCGATGAGCCCTGGCCGGACTGCATATATGTTTGGTGTCATTAAACAACTAAATTAAAATCACGATAGAGTGGACACTTATGATCGTGTTAGGGCTTCTGCAGCCACTCTTCCTCGCTATGAGCGGGCCGTGTAGGAGTAGTCCGAAGGGATGTCTTTCCTTCTGACGCCCCACCTTCTCCGGGCGGCTTTCTTCTTTTTCTCCTCCCAAATGGGAGGTAGAGTTTTTCTGCTTCCTCGCCCTGGAGGAATCTGCTCGGCTGCCATCGACGACGGGTATGACGGCCTTGCGCACAGGGCCTCTCCCGCCCCATGGCCTGCTCTCTCTCAAGCCCCTCATCCTTTCCGGATGGGCGGCTTTTTCTTCTTCCTCCTCCTTCGGGGAGGAGGCGCCTCGTCGCTCTCGGACGAGGCTTCCGCACAACCTTCACGCAAGAGACCCTTCCTGGTCCCCGGGGCCTTCTTTTCGGCCTTCTTCTCCGGCACCTTATAGGGCGCCGGGACTAGCATCTCCGTCAGGAGAGCATCAGCTGGGCCTTCTGGCAGCGGAGCCGGACAGTCACTTTGCTCCACTGTCTCCACATAGTCCTGAACAAATATGCACAATTACTTAAGGCTCCCCCGTGAATATATTGGGAAGAACCGAATCCGATGGTGGCTTGCAAACTCACTCGGGTTAGGAGGTCAGGCGGCGTGGAGCCCACGGTCCTCGGATTTGGGAGGAGGTACTGAGGTTTGAACAACGCCTTCCACGCGCCTTTGTGCTTCATGCCATAGAGCCTCAAGTTGCCCTGGTGTTCGGCCGGGACGAACTCCCACAGATTGAATGCCCGCCTTTGGTACGGCAGAATCCGGCGAACGAGCATGACCTGGATCACGTTGACAAGCTTGATGTTCTTGTTCTTCATGCTCTTGATGCAGGTTTGGAGTCCGGTCAGCTTTGTAGATTCGCCCCAAGTCAGGCCCTTCTTTTCCTGTGAGGTGAGCCGCATGGGGCCCGGATCGAACTCGGGGTCAGCCGCCTGGGTTGGTATCGCTGCTCGTGACGAGAACCACCCCGATTGCCACCCTTTACGATCTCCGCCAAGGAGCCCAACCAGGTGATGTTAGGAATCTTGCCCACCATGGCTCGTCAAGAGACCGCTTGCTGGCCGCTACAATCTTCGCCTTCACGCAGAAGATTTGCAGCCACAGTCAAGTGAGGCCAGATGGAGGAAGGCCTCGCAGATATGACGATGAACGCCGAGATGTTGAGGACGAAATTGGGCCAGATCATGGAAATCAGCCCGTAGTAGAACATCAGCCCGCAGCATCTAAGGGGTGAAGTGGAAATCCCAGTCCACGGACGGTGGGATGCGCACAAACACGACCCTCTTGTGGGGTCTTATGGTCGGAATGACCTGCCCGACGTCCGGTAGCCGGGTATGTTATGTCTCGCGCCAAGCATCCGCCGCTCAAGATTTGCGATATGCTTCTCCTTGACGGTGGAAGCCACCCACTCTGCCTCCTGCTCCGGACATTTTTAGCTGTGCGGAGAAGACTTGGGCTTGGGCGCCTGAGCTCGAGGGGCCAAGAGTGGGCAAAGGAGGAAGAAAAGCGGTAAAATGGGGAACTCTTATCCCTTTGTAGAGGCGATTTAAAGCGTGTGCCTCCCCACTTGCTCATTGGGAATTGCTTGCTTTCCCAAGCGCCATTGATTGATGGCGTGGTGGGATTTCATACTGTATTGAAGAGAATCCTGTGATAAGGGACACAATCTCTGCTTTGACAAGACGTGTCAAGGAAACCGCCGCAATATGCGGCGTGGCCGCCAGGGAAAACGGTTCAATAATGACCCGACCGTAATGACACGTCGCGCTGCCTAAAAGTTGTCAGCAGATTGCATTTGTGAAATGCCATTCTCTACGGTGGCATGTGAAAATCATTTCATGGATCCGGACGCGTTCAAGTGCTCGATAATTACTTTGAGTATTCAAGAAGGAACCTCCCTCGCAATGTCAAGACAAGACTGCGCTACCGGACTCATCGCCATTGAAGCCTCGTTCTGGGGCTACCGAGGAGTCCTGATTAGGGGGTATTCGACAGCCGACTATATGCATCGTCCGGACTATTGAAGCGTGAAGATACAAGACTCAAGACTTCTGCCCCTCGTCCGGATGGAACTCTCCTTGGCGTGGAAGGCAAGCTTGGCGATCCGGATATTATATTTCCTTCCTTGTAACCGACTTCGTAGTTCTCTAGCCCTCTCCGTGTCTATATAAACCGGAGAGGTTGGTCCTTAGAAGGCCGATCACAATTACAATCATACCATCATAGGCTAGCTTCTAGGGTTTAGCCTCTACGATCTCGTGGTAGATCTACTCTTGTACTACCCATATCTTCAATATTAATCAAGCAGGAAGTAGGGTTTTACCTCCATCAAGAGGGCCCGAACCTGGGTAAACATTGTGTCCCTTGCTTCCTGTTACCATCAGCCTAGACGCACAGATCGGGACCCCCTACCCGAGATCCGCCGGTTTTGACACCGACACCATGTGCAACATATGGATCTGATAGTGGGAGAGCACAGCGTTGAAGAAGGCGGAGAAGGTGGGAATCAGGCCAGCCCATGTGGCATTGATGAAGAATTGGACCTCAGTGGCTATCTTGTCGACGGAGGCGCGGGATGCAGGCCAGGCCGCCGTCCTCCCCCATTCGTTGAAGTCAGCGGCGAGCGCGGGGCACACCTTGTCCATGGCCTCCTGGTTGAGCACCAATGACCGGCCCACAGCGGGTTCGATGGCCCGGGGTGGCACGGCTGAAGACTGAGAATTCTTCTTTCCCTTCTTTGTTCGCCAAGGCGCCATGGCGACAAGGAGGGCCAGCTCGGGACAGATTGGAAGAGGAGGTTGCTGATTCGGAAAGGCGGGAGACTGGGAGGGGCGCATCGCCAAGCAATGGGGGATAACTGTATAAATCATGGTGGCCGCCTAACTAGGCGGATATCAAGGCTGTGTGGGGAAGTGGGGCCGCCCACGTCCCATAGGTCGCAACGGCCAAGCGGGCCTGCATGGCAGTTAGCTCAAGGCTCTCAGACTTGCCCCTAGGCTTCGCTTGAAGCCAAGTCCGAGCACGCTTTGGGCCCTGGCTACTGTCAATGTTTTCACTTAACGGGTGTCCCCAGACTCTGCTGCTCCGCGCCCACGGCATGGCTCCACCAGCGACCCCATACGGCCCATCTTCACCAGCAAACACTCAAGACCCTCGCGAGGGGCCAAACCTCACGAGGCGGACGTGCAAGACCTTCTCAGGGGCGGCCTCACCAGGCTGGTTCGCCAGGAGCGGAGAGATCAAGGCAAGGGGAACCTCGCGAGGTCCCTATGACGCAAGCCATGACGACCATGACCAGGCGGGCGCTAGCGTGCACAGTGTCCTCGTTTTCTCTTTGGTGCTAAAGAGACAAGCGTAGGCGAGGAGACCCGAGGCATCAGGCAAAGGTTTCCATATCAGTGCAACAAGACCAAGACCAGCATGACGGCAGGACGAAGGTCACCGTGGAGCCCAAGACGGCGTCACCACCAGAGCCTTTTGTAGGCGAAGACTACTTTTGTCAGGAAAACTTGTACTAGTTGTCCCCCTTCAAACTTGGCCGTTGTGGGATCCCTTCCCGCTCAATATTTGGGAAGAGGACCGAGGCCTCTATAAATAGGACTAGCCGCCACCATAGAGAGAGACAGATCTAGACCGGCTGGAGAGACACCACACCAGCTCACCGAGCACAAGAACACCTCTCCTCAGGAGGCTGTTCTTCCCTTGTAACTGTTCATCCTTAGCCCAAGAGGCAACCCACCACACCACACTGGAGTAGGGTATTACACCACATTGGTAGCCCAAACCAGTATAAATCTTGTGTCCCTCTGTTCTTTGGGTTGGTCGAGCTAGGCCGTGAGATCATGGTGCGTGTGAGCTAGGGGGAGGAGAGATCTTCGTGCGCTCCCCAGTAATCGAACCTTAAGGGTTTTGCCGGAACCCGTAATCCGACACATGCTACAAGACCAAGACCGCCAGGACGGCAGGACGGAGGTCATCGCCGAGCCCACCATGGCGTCACGACCTGAAGCTTTGCAAACGAAGACCACCTTTTGTCAAGATAAGATGTACTAGTTGTCTCCCTTCAAATTTGGCCGTTGTGGGATCCCTTCCCGCCTTCGTTTGGGAGGATGACCAAGGTCACTATAAGTAGAGCCTAGCCACCACCGTAGAGGGGGATCCGGATCCATTCCATCCACAACCTCACTAGCTCACCCAAACACAAGAACATACCTCCTGAGGTTGTCCTCCCACTATACTAGTTCATCCTCAGCCCACCTCGAGGCCAATCCACCACAAAGAAGGAGTAGGGTTTTACACCGCAAGGTGGCCCGAACCTGGGTAAATTGTTGTGTCCCATTTCCGTCCAGTTCATCGAGCTAGGGCGTGGGATCGACGAGTTGGCAGAATGGGGAGGTTGAGTTCTTCACACACACCCCAGAGTTTGAATATATACAGGGTCCGCGGAGCACAGAATCCGACATTTGGCGCACCATGTAGGGGTGCATCGGAGCCTCTCTTCCTCCGTTTGATTCACCACCATTTCGCCGTCCTATGGTTGATGCTCGTTGAGTTCAGATGAGCGCCGGGCTCCATCGCCGCCGCGCCGCCCGTGATGGTGCATCCAGTCGACAGCCGCCCCGTCGCTCTCGCCTCCTCGCGCTAATGCCGCCATCGCCCGCCGCCCATGAGCAGCAGGCTTCATTGCTGCAACCTTCTGTGCGGTGTGATGGATGCACCGCCACTCCGTCGCTGACTCCAGCGGCTGCTTCATCTTCCCATGCTCGTCGCGGGCCAGCGAACATGCAGGCTACGTTGCTCATGGCACGGGAGCTCCTGCGCTACCGCCGACCGACGACCTCTACGAGGAGTGGCTGGACTGCATCACCAAGCTCGCCAGCGCCGCGGGGGAGGCCCCCGTGCCGTCTTGCTTGCTGCCCCCACCGCCGCCTCTCGCGGGCGACGTGGACCATGGTACGCCTCCTCCACCTCCTAGGCAAGACGTCGTCCCCGAGCCTAGGCGTGAGCCTCCACGGCGCGTCCCGCCGCTCAGGGCACCGGCGCGCGATGAGGAAAGCTGCCAAGTGGTGCAGCGGCCCCAAGGAGAGGCGCGTGCGCTCCCATCACCGCCACGTCAAGACCATGTGCCGCTTGAGGTGGTGGTGCGCGAGCGCCAAGATCAGGCTCCACCTCCACGGCGGGCTCCGGTGACCAAGGCAGGATGTCATGTGTTCACCCCGGAGCTACGCCGCATCGTCGGACCAGGAAAGTTCAAGACCGACCTACCTCTGCGCTACAATGGCACCCCCGACCCTGCCGAGTTCCTGCCGCTCTATGAGTTGATCATTGAGGCGGCCAACAGCGATGAGAAGGTCATGGCGAACTGGTTTCCCATGGCCCTCAAGGACGGCGCGTGCTCGTGGCTCCTGAACCTCCCCGCGGGATCGATCTTCTACTGGGGTGAGATGCGAGAGCGCTTCATCGCCAACTTCCAGGGCACTCGCGACCACCCACCGGCTGCGGGTGACCTGGGACGCATCAAGCAGCAGCCAGGAGAGACCTTGCAAAAATACATCCAGTGCTTCAACAACGTTTGCCTCAAGATTCCCAAGGTGTCGGACGAGGCCATCATCTCGGGTTTACTGATGGTGTTCGGGACGTCAAGATGAAGGTAGAGCTCGCCATACACGAGGACCTGTGCACTGCTCTAAAGATGTTCAACATGGCAACCAAATGTGTGAGAGCTGAGGAAGGTCTCCTCTCCCTCCTGGAGCTTCCAGAGGCTGACCTAGAAGACAAGAAAGCCAAGGCCAAGGATGTGAAGCTTTCGGATTTCGGGTTCCGGCAGACCCTCTAGGTTCAAACTCTAGGGTGTGCGCGCAGATCACACCTCCCACTCTACCTACACCTCGTCAGCCGCAAGGATCTAGAACTACACTAAGAGCAACACAAGGACGAAGGTTTATACTAGTTCGGGCCACCATTGTGGTGTAATACCCTACTCTAGTTTGTGGCGTGGTGGATTGCCTGGGCTGATGATGAACATACAAGGAAGAACAGCCTCGTGAGGGTCTGTTTGGCTGGTGCGATGAACTTCTAGGGGAGTTCGATCGCCTCTCTCTCTCTCCAGATTCAAAGGTTCCTCTAGCTCGGGTGGCTAGTCCTATTTATAGGCAGAGGCCCCGGCCTCTTCCCAAATATTGAGCGGAAGGGCGCCAACAATTGGCCAATTTGAAGGGAACATCTTGTACACTTATCCCGACTAAAGTTGGTCCTCCTCACAAAGGCTCGTGGTGATGCCGGCTTGGGCTCCACGATGACTTCCTTCCCGCCGCTATGACGTCTTGGTCTTGTTGTACTGAACGGTGCCTTTGCTTGATTCTTCGTCACGACCGGTTTTTCAATAAAATACTTATTGAGAAACCGATCTTTTGGTTCCAAAGATAGGAAGAATTCTCCTCATCGGTAGACAAAATACTTGATACGTAAGTCCAAAGAGCATTAAATATATTACAGGTTGAGTTGAGGTTGCTCAACAATTCTATTACAAACACGCCAATATTTTACATAAGGGCTGCTTTGACACAGGGTGTGGTGGCATACTATCGACTCGAGATAAAAGTGGTGGTGGATATATCACAAAGGAGTGGTTAACATGACTCCTAAACTGGTAGCTCATCGAGCCGAGGTGAGGCTCGATGCATTTATTCGGTAGCGGAAGCGGATATAATACAAAGGACCAAATCCAGGATCGCACGGACCGATCGACTCTCGGCGTTGGACTCGCTATCGAACTCTTCATCCATGAGATCGCCTTCACAACATCTCGCCAAATCAATAAGCCGTGAGTACTTTGAAAGTACTCGCAAGACAGTTCGACATAAGATATAAAAAATGCAAGCATGAATGCGCCATGCAAATAGTAATGCACACTCAAATAATAAATATTGCATGACATGATAAGTAAAAGGAAGTCGGGCGGTAGTCCTCCCAAATCCCAACAAAAACTGAAACCGATCGGTGTCTCGAGCGACGTCAAGGGCAAACAAATAAATTATCATGTCATAGCTGGCATGCCTGCTTGACACCACATAAAGGGCTTATATTGAAAGTAAATAACATGCGCAAGTCGGCCGGACGCCGAGCGACATCGCAGAAAGGGCTTATATTGAAAGTAAATAATAAGCGTGCTACAACGGACGCCCGAGCGACATCGCAGAAAGGGCTTATATCGAAAGTAAATAACAAGCGTACATACCGGACGTCTCGAGCGACATCGCAGAAAGGGCTTATAGTGAAAGTAAATAAGCGTACATATAGTCCGGACGTCTGAGCGACATCGCAGAAAGGGCTTAAATATCATTTTTCATATCTGATAAATTCACGAAGATATAACACTCATAGGAAATATTCAACACATAATAATAAACGGGTTAGTCCATCCACAGGAATAAACATTTAGCCGGACTTAACACTCATGTGGTTCACCGGAGTTTTGTCACCGAGACTGACACTGACAAGATAAGTTGAACACAATACCTGGACATGGGTAAGATGATTCAAAGGATTTTTGACTCTGCAGAGTTTGTACTAATTATCCACAGCCAACGGATTTCCGTAGTCATGAAGGACTAGTTCCGCTTATGGTATTTCGCAGAAACACATCTAACCAAGACACACCCATCCCACCTCACGATGCCAGGAATCACCCTAGACAACGCTCAAGAAAAA